>QVOA01022092.1:0-12225 GCA_014825685.1 Pseudomyrmex cubaensis
CTAAATTTATAAATATTTATAAATTTAGAAAAGCGATATACATTAGTGTAAAATAAAACACTCTTATCAAAATATTCAATAAATCTCTGGAGTGGAAATGTCTTCATCGTTATTCAGATTGTGTCTACTTACCTTCTTCTCGGTGAGCTTCTCGCATCTTCTCATCTTGCAGATCTGATGGCTCTTGTCGTTTCTGCACGGCGCGCAATCCCCGCAGTTGTCCTTACGCTGGCAGCCTATGCATTCGCCGCATCTCTTCCGTTTCTTCTTTGCTGGCTTGTCTCCGAGACCGCCTTCACCGTCGCCGTCGGTCATACCTCCGCCGAGGTGGTGAACACCGCGATTCGCAGTAGAAGACACGGCGGCAACTTGACCGGAACTCTCCACATTGCCGGTACCGGTACCGCCGCCACCACCTCCACCATCTTCGGATTCCATTGAACCCGCGCGGATTTTTCTGCGTTCTTTCTTACGGCCGTCGATGCCGATTGGTCGTGAGGTCGGCGAAGAATCAAGCACGGTCGACATTGGGTTTTGAAAATTTGCATGGTGCAATTGTGGATAATCAGGCTTCACCACCGTCAGCACTGTGTGAGGGTGATGACCCGGCGGAGGTGGTGGGAACGCTTGAACTGGGTTTGAGCCTAGAAGCTGTATGTGACGCTCGTCGAGTAGCTGCTGCTGTAGCGCCGGAACCTCTCGAGCTTGTACCGGTGCCGGTACCAGAGGATAACCTACTGAACCACGATGAGGATGCGGCGCCGGTAGCGGAGTTCCAAGTGTGTGAAAGCTCGGTAGAGTACCGCCAGTTACTGTGGTAACCGGCGGCGAGTGCGAGATAGACGCTGGTGACAATGGCGTTAACGCCGTCAGCTGAGGTTCGGCTTCGCTCGGAGCGGTAAATTGACTGACAAAACTGGGCAAAACTTCCGTGTTGCCGCTTTTCGATTCCCAAGGTCGGTACTGGCTGGCTAGGACCACTTCGCCACGAGAGTCGATCAGCCGACCAGTCAAGCCCTCGTAGTACTCCCATCCCGGAGGTATCAGGCCCGTACCGACGTCTTGAGAGTGAAGCGTCGTCAGCGTCGTCGAGCCGTCCATCGTGTCGCCGGCGAAGCTGCTGAAGGGTGGCAAATGCCGCGGGTCACCGGTGCCAACTGCGCCCGGTGAGGTCGCGACCGCCGCCGGAGGGCTCGTTGGAACCCTCTCGGTGGCGACGACCTCCTTCGTCACTTCTGCGCTCATCTTCCTAGCCACATCATGCCGATCTTAACGTCCCCATTTGTCAGTTTTTTGAAATAGATCACTAAGGATTTTTTATGGATCTTTTATTTTCTCTCGCAAATTGAAATTTCTTTTGTTTTCCTTTCTCACGTTCCCACTCTTCTCAAAGCTTCCAAACACTCGAAATTATATCGTCTTCTTGAAACAGAACTTTTGCGCGCGACATTCGTACTTACTGCACTCAAAGTTCTGTTTGGGGATTCGTGTAGTTTGTTGATGAGGTGTATGTACTTCAAATGTAAAATGTTCGAAATTTTAGAAACACTTTAACGTTATTTTTCTCCGCACTTTGTGTATCAGTCACACTTACGTACAATGTGACCAATTTCGCTAAGAATAACATGATCTTCTATTTGTGGTTAATATGACTTAAATGCTGTATCAAGTCAATATTCTCATTTACTCTTCACAGTGGATTTAGTTTATCACTAAAATTGATGTTGGACATGGGGTGTAGTGTAAGAAGGTTAAATCGGAGCTGGAATTGAATTTTGACACACATACACCCCTGTCTGTTATCGGCTCGTGCGTTTCGTATCATACGTAATCTACCAAGCTCGTATTTTGCGTAATTTTGTATTGGTCTACTTTTGTTTTAATTTCTTTTTTATTCCTTAATATTGGCTTTCTCGATCTTTTCTTTCTCTGACTGCTTCCTGTTTTTTTTTCTTTTTAATCTATGTTCCTCTTCTTTCTTTGTCGTAGTTTTTTGTTTTGTTTTCTTTTTTTGTACTCAACAGGTTTAGGCTACGAACTGAAGTAGATCGGTTGCTCCGGGAGAAATTCAAGCTTTCACACTTTGCTCTCCCTTTATCATCTGCTTCTTCTTCCTTTCGCTTAGCGAAAATCTGTCACGTGACTCGTCTGTCCAGTTTTTAAAAAATGTGCTTACATTATACTGCTATTACTATTATACCTCTATAAAACTGTGTACCTGGCATCGCTTAATTAGTTCGGCTTTGACGAAGGAATCGGTCTGTGTCTCACTATTGTTTCACTTGACGAGAGATTATTTTGTTTATTCGATGAATGATTAATAGAAAAAAAATGGTAGATTCTTTGGTTTACGGTCCTGCTCTCGCACTGTATTACACTGTATATTCCTCTGTCCCTCTTGTCTTTCTTTTCCTTCCCTCAGGTTGATGTGATGAAAAACGGTGACGTTGTACGTTGCACTTGTTCGTGTTTATTTTCAGAAGATTAAATTGCGGATTACACTATGTATGTGCTTAAAGGTTATTATCTCAAAAGGTATAATAAATCTTCTCTATCATACTCTCTCTCTCTCTCTCTCTCTCCCTCTCTCTCTCGCTCTCTATCTCTCTCAGCTCTCTCACACTCTATTGTTTGTATGTCGCAGACTTCCGATCTTTCTGCTTTTTCTTTTTTCAATTTTTTGCTTTCTTCTTTAATTTGGCACTGGTGGAAACTTGTTTATTTGTTTCTTTTGCATATTTGTTTGTACAGTAATTGTTTTCTTCTCTCTTCTCTCCTTTCTCGTTAGATATATTTTGTATACTTATTTAGATTTAATATAGCTCTTAAAATCTTTTGTATTCCTCTGAACCTAAGCTCTTGAAATCTGCATTTTGTGGATTCCTCTCTTGTTTTTTATTTATTCTTCTTTTCTTTTATTTTTTTTATGTCGATATAAACATACTAATATTCATATTTCTTTCACGCTTCGTAAGAAAATAGAAATCACTTGAGGTTAATGTGGCTTGTTATGTTAGAAGGCGGTTGATTTGTACGATCTGAAACAGAGAAAAAAATCGAGATTTATTTGTCAGTAATAATAATTTGAACTCTTCTTAATTATTTTAAATTGAATCAAGTTATTATTCTATATTAAATTTGATATTCGCGTTTTGAAAGAAACCGTTCGCGATCGAAATCATCTAAATTTATTCGTTTCAAGACGCAGACGACGTCGTGAGACGACAAATATAAAGTTATCAATGTGGAAGAAGAGGAGTCGCGCGAATTAGCAAGCAAATGCGCTATATGTCACGTGAGCTTGAGCGCGCACGTGATGCGAGAATGTGTCAGACGTTGCTTATAACGCGACCATCGCTAAGCCAAGGCTACTATTACGTTCGTTGTGTTCGCGCACCAACTCATACGCTCGCTTTGATACGTTGTGCCTAGCTGTTTCATTCACGTTGCTTAGAAGTCTGACGATGGCTTTGAACTCTCTCGTCGCGTTATTTCGAGTCGAGTTCAACTTGATTGAACGCTGAAGAGAAACAGATGCGGGTGATCTCTTCCGCTGACACAAAGTTACTTCAACATGTTTTTTTTTTTCAATAAAAGATTTATGGAAAATGGAAAGTTATACATTTTGTACATATACGTATAAAAATAATATGATATATAATCTCGGTCGAGAACACACCTGCGTACTTTGAAAATTTGATTATTATGATATTGTGAAACCATAAACTACGTGGAATTAGATTTTTTTGTGATTCTAGGAACAAAGAACAAAATAAAATAAAAATAATATAATATATAGTGTATATAATAATATAACAATAATGTATATGTATAAACATATAGAATTTTTTTTTAACTTTAACATAGATATATATAAACTTCAATTAAAAAAACTTTTGAATTAAAAAAATAATGTGGCAATAAAAGCAGTCGCCCGAAATGCGAAAGATCCGAGTTTGAATCCCGGTTCAGGATATATCTTGCATTTTTATATCTATTATCTATTTTATCGGAAGAATATGTCTTGTTGAAAGAAGCAGCTGAAGCCGCCAGAGGATATGAATCAAACTGAGAAGTGAACCAAGTGTCAGTCAATTGTTGGTTAAATCTATCCTATCTTTAAAATTACCCCTTTCTATGATTATGTTGGTGTTGCAACCAATGCTTATTTAAATGCGTTCGAAAGCAGTTTGTTCTGCTAAACTATTACAGATTTATTAAATAAATTTTAATTTTAATTTTTTAAGTTATGTAAATAAATAAAATTGTAAATAAATTTATTTTAAAAAGTTGGAGCGCGTTATCGTTTCAAACATACATATATATACATATATATCTAATCGCATTTATTTACGCGATCTACATCTCTACATATTATTATCTAATCTTTCCACGAGGTTTTTTTTGTTTGAACTCGTGACGGTTTCGTTTCCAACGTCAAAAATTGGAGCTCCAGCTTTCTGCGCAATATCGATCGATGTTTACACTCTCTCTCGTTTTCTCACTACTTCTCTCTTTCTCCCTATCTCACTCTTTCTTCGCCTTTCTCTTCCTCTCTCTCTCTCTCTCTCTCGTATAAACTCTTTCACAGGGTGGACGAAAACAACACGAAAACGTTACTTGGCGTAAAATCGTAGTTGTCACACGCGAAAGAACAAGTTAAGAGAAAAAAACGACATGTAAACAAACAAAAAATATTATGAAGAAAACTGTTACAATCGCAACCTCACTAATCGTTACAATTTCACAAACGTAAAGTCTGCTGAGAAAATAGTTTTAGCTGTCACATTGCGCTCCGTACCGTGTCGCAACGCGCACGTGTGTAAGCGCATGCGAGTTCTCGCAAAGAGCACGCAGATATATGTAGAACATAGAGAGCGATAGCTCTCTCGCTATATAGTGGTTGCTTTTCCATCCCCTCCCCTCCCCGGTATCTTCATCCGCCGCCTCGTTTTCCGCCCCCAAACTGTAATAGCTTTACAGCTGTGACCGCTCGGTACTTTCGCTATCGCTGGAAACTTGCACTGTCGTTTGGCCAGGCACTTTCGCTTGTGGCGACCTTGCGAAGATGCTTTTGCTATTTCACATTGCACGCGAGTGATACCGTTTGTTTTTAAACGCGCGCGCGCGCGCGCGTACCAGCGCACATCTTATTCAAGGTTTTGTTTTCCGAACAACGCGATTCTAATTTTGTCTAACGTCTATTTTGTCTCTCTTTTTTTATATAATTCGCGGTTTTTGTTCACTGTCTTCTTTAAATTAATTACTCGTGCGTGTACGCAAGTACGTGTGAGACAAGATAATAACTTGAATTGTGGATAGTGTCTCTAAACTTTTTTTTTACAACAAGAAACCTTCGCAAGGGTTTTGTTTCTTCGGATGAACTTTGCCAATGTCCATAAATCAGACTGAATATCGCGAACTTTAGTCTTTAAAGGTCACGGAATCTTGATATGTAACGTACAGACAGACGACGATAGCATTATTCTTTGTTTAAAACGACTTCGACACAAATAGGTTTGTGAAACAATAGCGATAAACGCGAACTCGAAGAAATTGCTTCTCGTTGACCGAGCCAAAGTTGTAAAATAAGCGCGTTGCGATATGAGAAAACGAGTGAAAAAAAATCCAATCGTTGTTTCTGCAAAAGCTAACAATTTTTTGGAAAACAGTCAGATTCAGAGAGTGACTGAACTTTTATGACGTGCGTAAATATAGTTGACACCCGTTAGCCCGCCATCTCCGGTTGCACTTTCGTCGAATCGACTGTAGGTGCATACAAAAATTCAATACCGTCGCCGGTCGTATACAGGGTGATTCAAAAAGAGCACGTATCAATTGTCAGATTTCACAATAGAATTTTTTATTTTTTTTCAAATAAATAAACAAATAATATTCATAATCGAAAGATTAGTATGTGTGTTCTGCACTATTTGTTCGATTTGTTTTTAATTAAATGTGTGACCGAAAAAAATGAGTAACCCTCACAAAATGAGTAACGTACGTGTTCTTACGTTTATTACTTTGCGGCAATTTTTTTACTTCAACGATCATATTTAATGTTCGAAGTTTACTCCGGCAAGTTTGAGGCAATTGTTGACAGAAGCTTTGATTATACACAGGAAGAAAATATTCGCGCGGCGCAACCTTGAGGGAATAAAACGTGTAATGTAAGCTGTGACATCGTTTTTAGGACACTGCATATAGAACTGCGACAGAGAACGAAGTCGTTTTCGGATTCTTTCGTTCGCGGGACGCAAATTCCGAGAAGCGCATATAAACCAGCTGCCATAGAGACCCAGAGATTCCACACGCTTGGAATTAATATTAGCCGTGCGTCGCGCGCTAACGGAAACGTCGCCGCAGAAAAATTGCGCTTTTTCTTCGATTCGCGCGGTTACTTTCTGTTTTTTTTTGTTTTTTTGTTTTTTAATAAAATACCATTGTGCGATCCGAGTTTTTGTGCGGGGAAAGAAGAAGAACGACCTCTTCATCGACACTTCACCGATTAATTTCGAATTTATTAACTCTCATGTAATGTCGCATTTCGCGAGAGAAGAACTTTTTTTCTTCAAATGAACAAGGCTCTCTTTGTGCGACTGCACTTTCGTAAAATGAGACTGTCTCGCTGTTAGACTCGCCTTCAAACCAACGTCAGCTTGTTTACTTGTTGTTATGCTACTGCATTCAGCCTACCTTTGTTGTTAATGCTACCTCTTAAACTATTCTCAGCTTGTTTATCGCGCGTCGGCAAGAAAAAAACAGAGTACACTCATTTTTATTGCGGCGTGACACCGGAATTACCGCAACGTCGTCGGCGAAAAGAAGCGGGTTAAGCGTAAATAAAAAAATAAAAAAAAAAAAAACAAGCAAAAAACAAAAAGAAACATCTAGCACAAGAGTTAGGAACTAGTCAAAAATTCACTCCGCTTTTCGTCGTAAAAATAATAATAATTAATAATTAAATAATAATAACAATAATTAATCTACGCTTGGAAAACAATTCGCGATTTTCGAAGTTAAACAAGAAAAATTTCACTGCTCAAACAGGTACTCGAAAATATGTAATTCTTTTAACGAACGGACCGATATAAATTTTTTATGAGGAAACAGTCGAACAAAGAAGCATCTCAGATAAAGACATTTTTTTCGAAAGATACGAATTTTTACTATTGTTAAATAAATTTTGTTATTCAAAACGCTTTTAATTAGTTTCCAAACGAGAGCTATATCTCATGGAAGAGACTCTAGAACCACGTCCTCGACGCGGCGAACCGCGGACGAATGGGCCGCGCGCGCGTTTTACAACGAAGGGCCAACGTGTGCGTGCGGCGCGCGTTGTACATCCGTAGGACCTTGAATCAAGCGGCCTTTGTCGCGCCGAAGAGAGCTTGGACGCTCTCTCGGCCCGGCATCGCGAGGTCGGCGAAAGTGTACCCGAAGCTCCTTTTTTTGCTCGCTGCCGCGAGCGGCGCTCATTTTTGCCCTCTTCCTTCTCTTGGCTTATAGGCTCCGAAACTCCCCGGAGCGACGGAAACGGGCTTTCAGATGCGCGTTTATTCTTAGGTTTTCGGGTCTCTCTCGCGCGAGCGCGATTCCCAAAGTAAGCGCCGAAGTGAGTATTAGTCAATCATATTTGTGTGTAAAATCTTGAATGGCGAAATCTGTGAGAAACGACCGTGTTTGGCAACAACAACACACGTCAACAAACGAAAGGCACAAGACTTGTTATAAAGCTTCAAGTTATCTCGCGCTTCGACATAAAATTTTGTTTTCTTTTCTCACTCACCAAGGAGCTCGTTTTTTCGACGCGAAAATCGTATCCCTACAGAGAAAATCCGCTTCCTATGTGAAAGATCGGCAGCGCAGTTTACAAATGTTTGTTTTGTGTTCGCCTTGTTATAGCGCTCAACCGCGCAATCGACCGATGGAACCGTATATAAATTAGTTTTGTCAAACTCGACTTCTCTCCGCGCAGTAGAGAACTTTAGGCAACCACCAGACCTTTCCCGCTTCCCCACCTTCTCATTGGTTCTCACGCGCGCAAAGCCCGACCGTACGAACACATCGCGGAAACAAAGAAGCCGCGCGTACCGTCCGAGGATTACCCTGCTGAAGCGGGGGAGGGGACACTCCGAATCGCGTCCAGTCGGTGTTTAACCGACAAAAGTCACTTGTTGCTGTCCGGTTTTGCGACGCGGCACCGTTCAAGTAGCAAACACACGCTGCGTGTCCAAGTGGCTTCCAAACACCTCTTCCCTTTTGCGCAGCGCAATAAAAAAAAAAAAGATCGCTCGTGGGGCAAAATTATTTGACGCGACACATACGCGACGCATTCGGCCGCGCACTGATTCGCGCGCCAGCGCACGCACGTTTACCGGCCGGCCGGCTGCGCGCTCTTCCTATGCGCATGTAAAGGGTGTTCCAAACGCGCGGGACCGTCTCCCGCCGCTTCGTGGAACCCGGTCTGAAGTCCGACGGACGCGAAGCGGATCGCTTTATTTCTCGCGAAAATGATTTTCAGCAAGTTTCAAAATCTTTTCTTTTTTTGCCAAGAATAAACAATTGCGAGATAACAAATATTAATGTGTATTTTACGGCGGCACGTAGCGTTGACTCGATTGTACTTTGGAAACGTTACGGGCATACCCTGTATGCAGTGTGTACGTGCACGTGCGCATGCGTGCGCGCTCGCTCACTCACTCACGAGATACCGCAAGCACGTCGTGTGACGACGTTATGTACATCGCGCATACGAGAGCCGGTCACACGCTCGTTTACAAACGGCGATGACGAGAAGTACGACAATGATGACGACGACGACGACGACGACGAAGAAGACGGAGAGGTACGCGACGACACGCATCGCAAAACACGCATATCTGGTGTAGGTGCGTAACGGTTCGTGTTAAGGGGGCAGTGAAGGCGCGCACGGGGAAAGGGAAGTATAGACCACCCGAGGGAGAGAGGAGAGGCAAGAGGGCTTTCGCAGCGTTAAACCCACCCACACAAGCGCGTGATATCGGAAATGATATAAAATTGCGTCGAGCGCGCCGCTGATATTTAAATTGGTTCGCTAAACCACGGATTAATGCGCGCAACGACGGCCGTGCCCACGCATGGACTTCGAAAAAGAGTGCTGCGTGGAAAAAAATATTACGCGACTAAATAATAAAACCGATAATCGCGCACTAATCGCGGTATTTTGCTCTTCTCTCTTTCCCTGGTATTTTCTCTAAAAAAAAAATAATTATGACGTAATGATCTTCAAATAAACTTCGCGTAATTTAAAAAATATATATTGGAGAGAAGATCTCACTTACTCTTGGAATAGATGCGATTCCTCGAATATTTGTAATAAAATTAAATGTTCGTAAAATTTAACACAAATCAAATAAAAAAGAGCTTAGCGAGAGCCAATATTGTTAGTAACATCGCACAAATATATTTTTAAGAATTCATTTTCATGTGTTTTATATTATTCCAGAAATTACAATTTTCTAGTTTGAATCGCGTCGTACGAATATTTTTGTAATGTAAACATTTCAGTTCATAAGTATTCAAGAGCGATGTTTTATACATATCTTTTTTATTTGTCTTATTGGCCAAATTGTCTTTTTATATTTGATTGAATATATTTCATTTTATACTTATAAAATGTAAATTGTACACAGAAATAAAAAAAATTTGTATGAAATCTCCGAAAAGACATTTCTCGATCTACATCTAAAACGTAGAATTAGTTTTGTAAGCTTCCATCTTATTTTGTTGTTAGATATATACTGGTATGGAATGATTTCGTACTGTATACATACTGTACGTGTGATTACATTCACGAACAATGTTATCCTTTGTCTTGTCTCTCTCACACACGTACGCACACACACAATGTCTTGTGTTGTTTTCTTGTGTCAATATCAATAATACTCTTGAAAACGAAATCTTATATAAGAAAACGATCGATTCTACATTTTGATTTAGAGAGACAAAATTCTACAGCAAGAAATTTGTTCCGTCTTGAATCACCCTGTATATCTCTAAGAAGCTAAGAGAAAAATACGAGCAATTTAAAATAGACGCAACTCGGATTGCAATTAAAATTTGTCGTAAATTTGTTTGGCTGTTTTTTTCAACTCGCATTCATTTACTTGTTTCTTCGATCTATTACTCCAATGAAAAATACTCGAGTTCTCTTTCCGCTTTTCGCGCGCGCGATTCCAAAAAAGACAATATCGTTGCAAGATTGGCTAGTATCGAAACGGCGCGGCAGTTTTGAAATTTCGACCGGTTGACATTTTGCACTTTCGCGAAAGCAATCTCTGTCTTCCTTGACATATAATTGTTCTTTCTATTTTTTTCGTTTCTTAACTTATTGTTATACCGTTTCACGCCACTGACTTTTTAAATATCTCGAAGACGAGCGATTTTTAAACTTACAAACTGCTATAATATCGGTCGAATTTTTTATAAAGTGTCATTGTCGACGACAATGACTAAGTTTTTTTACCCTTGCCTTATCGCTGTTATAAGAGTTGTAACAAATGAGGACCTGATTGCTGTCACTATTCACACATTGTACTCCAGTTCAGGCAGTTTTGACGATTATTTTCGTCAGAACGGTAAGCGAGAGTGTTGTTTCGGCGCGTGCTCATACCGATAAACAGATCAATTCAAATTCAATGATTTCGCACTCGTTGTCCGCGTGGCCAGCGTCAAACGACACACGATCGTGGCACAAGTCTCGATCACAAGCGGCTCTCTCTTCAAAATAGAAAAGTATTTGCGAGAAGGCGAACGCAACGATCTCGCCGCACACAACAGAGAGTGAGAGAGAAAGATACGAAAAAAAAGAAAAAGAAAAAAATGACCCACACGCTCCTCTTGTGCTGTGCGGGCTGACTCGCGCGGGCGAATCAACCGCGAAAACACGCGGACGAAAGTAATAGTTAAAAACCTGTTTTCCAACACACACGCTGCGTGCAGTCGAGCCTAGGAAGGAGATTCGAGGCGGATTTTTAACGAGAGTTGGATGCGCCGTTTCTCCCGGCGTCCCGGGTCTCACACGTCTCGACGGCGACGCCGGCGTCGGCGTCGAACAGGATTCGTCTTTAAACACACCGCGAGACTCGTAAAACTTTCGCAGCACGATACGTGCATGCCGTGATGTTCGAACACTGCCGCGGACAGCGTCAGCGCTGGTAAGCGCTGCCGGCGAGCACCGGGAGGCGTTGACAGTGGTGCCAGCGGCGGCAGTGGTGGTAGTAGCGGTAGTGGTGGTTGGGATGATGCCACTGGTGCGAGAGGTGGCGGGGTGGTGGTTTAATAGTGCCCGTGGTGGTGGTTTTCATCGGTGATGGCGATGATGTTTTATCAAACAAGAGAAAATCGCTGAAAATGCAACGAAAACAAGCTTTTTTTTTTCTTCCTCGCGCGCGGTTTCTAAGTTTGAGACGCGTTTTTGATCTCGACGATATTTTCGCGCAACTAGCGATCCGGTGATATCAATATCACTCGTATAACACGCTAGTTCCTGCAAAAAAATTTGCAGTATACGAAATAATGCAACAATAGGAAAAAATGAACAAGAAAAAACACCTCGTAAATGCGAGAAATTCTGATTTTAATACGAAACGAGATTTACACGCACTACATGTAGATGAAATAAAACACATTTGCCAGTAAAGTAAGTGCCCACGGGCGGTTACACTCTCCATACTGGAGTTCCAAAATCCTAACTTGATAATCAAAACCTATAGTACACTTGACGTGAAATATAACATTTTAGTAACCAAGATAAGATTTTTTGTATCTCTAGAGGATCATCGGGAGGTTTTAGTGGATATACCTACTCATAATAGGAAGTCCCACATAACCCTGGCTCTCCTCCAGAAATCAGCGTATGAGTAACGTATTTTCTCCCGTTAACAAAAAAAAAGTTGCTGTGAGATATCAACAACAGTTGAAAAACTACGGATTAAGATCTGGCCAAGATGTTACGTTTTACTATTGAATTAATTTATTTGTTATAAGACGAAAAAAAGGAGTCTTCAGGCTCTGACGTCTAATAAAAAATATGAATATGGTCATAAGAGCCATTTTGCAGGATGTTATGCAGAGATATGCTTTGTATAGATATATGCATACACATATATATACGTATACACGTGTAAATTTTTACACGTGAGTTTTCTAATTGAAATTTCAATTATTAAAATCACATAGGAT
>QVOA01022093.1:0-22576 GCA_014825685.1 Pseudomyrmex cubaensis
TCCGAGAGATGGCGCCACCTACCCGACAGCGTAGCTGCTAAGTGACATTTGTGACGGACTTCCTTCGTGTGTCCAGCATCCTCTTAACTGGTTAAAATCGTGCTCTCTTATCTGACCGCTGTACCTCATTTGTAATAACTTAGTAGTGAAAACCAAAAGTAGAACGCAGTCGATTGTTTTGTGCCATTACAATTAAACTAATAAAATGTCAATATTCAATTTATAGCGCAATGATAATTTTTTTGGTTTTGTTCAATTACGCATCGTGCGTATGTGTGCGTCTGTGCGCGTGCGTGTGTATGTGATCACGCGAGAGGAGATAGTTTTTAAAGTCAAAATGAAAGAAGGAAACAAGCGCGCCAGAAATTCTAATGATTTCCAATTTAGAACAATATAAAATTAATAATATTAACACGACAATAGATCTGTCGTGAGTCTTAATAAAACAAAGACTTCGCAGAGTTCGCTGTTAATATCACAGACGTGAACAACATATACATATGTACATACACACAGAATTATTCTTTTGCGAAGAAAACTTAAAAGAATGAGAATAATAAAAATTGTTCTGAGCAATTATAAGCAGAGAAATATCGAACGCAGGTAACTGGATTGAGAATATATTCACATATTCACATGCATAGACTATCGTTTATACTATACATGCACACACATACATATATAATATGACACATATATATAGAATATACATGTAACACGTATATATTCTGCATACTTATATGAACGAGAGGTTGGTGGGGTTTCTGCCTCATTTACACACGATGAGATATACATATGCTAGCTTTCATCTTCTCCCCTCGTCTTGGCTCTTCTATAGCGGATTATAGTTTTTTACAACAGTATTTATATACAGTTATTTATATATACGAAAGAGAGCATATATGTGTATATATACATGTGTACATATATATAATATATATATTTTTACATGAAAGACGTGCTGCGTCCCCCCTTCTCTCCTATAATTCTGGCGTTGACTCTGCCATCCTCTCTGCAATTCTCTCACCGGGTCAATCCCCACGTTGTCATAGTCCATTGAACATAGTCCACAATAGTCATTTCAAATAATACCACAAATTACAGTATTGCAATAGCTTTTAGAGACAATCGTGTGCGTAAATTGTACAACGCGCCCGGCCGTCGCTCTTCCCCGATTGACATCTCGGCGAAGTTATTATAATTGTTGCGCAAAAGCGCTCTCTCTCTCTCTCTCAATTTTCCGATGACGTAAGTTTCATTATGTAAGTAATCACATCTAAATTATATACATGAACGCATAATTTCTATTTTAAGAGAGTTTGGAGCGCATTAACGCGGTGATATCAAGATAAATCAAGATCTGATATTTTATTCGAAAGAACAATTTATAAATTTTAACACAAAAAGTTGCATCAACTTTTGAAATTTTGATCTCTAATTGCTCTCTGAATTGACTTCGCAGATAGTCTAATATGTACATTGAGGAAAAAGTTTTTGAGAAGATACTAACTGATTTATCACTTACAGTAAATCAGTTTATGTTCAAGTTAATTATTTTTATAGTATTTATATTTACTACTGTAAAGATAATAACAATAATAATATCATAAATATAATAAGTATCGGCAGCACAACTGTAAGGATATAGTTCCGCGAAACTGATTATGTATATGATTATTATCAATTTTTCTCTCGATGTACATACATGATACATTTATGCTTATATTATGTATTTAATTATATTCTACATAGATACGAATCATTTTGTAGCAATTATTGAATCGATTTAATATAAAAAAAAAATATTAATCGTACACGTCTTAGGTATCTAAGAGAATTTCTCTTTTTTGATATTTACTATCTACACATGTACACACACAAAGTACAATTGTACAGAATGTAATTTTAATTTATTATACATATTGAAACAATGTAGAAAGTAATACAAATATGATACGGTTCGAAATATTCAAAATTGATGCAACTAATATATTAAAGCGCATTTGATGCCGAACGTAAGTTCTCGAAGTCGCCATTTACAAAGTAATAGCAGGCAGCCGAAAGATAAGTAAACGCAAATATGCACACGGCCGGGAGCGAAACTGCTGTCTCAGGTACTTAACAACCGACACGATGTACTAATGCATTATATAAATGTAATAACGTAACTCAGGAAATCTGAAGCAGCCAGGCCGTGATACTATACTTAGAAACTACGACTACTATTATCTACTACTGCTATTATTATTACTGCGGGTGTGAATTTTACGTTAATCCGACGTTAAATGACCCTCTCGTCTTATGAGCCTATTCAGTTTTTGTTTGTTCGTTTGTTTCTTGTTTATTTATTTTTTTTTTACATTTTAAATTAGCGGGTGAAAAACTGTACATGTCTTATATATTTTGGCGCGTGTGCAAATCCGTTTTTGATTGCTTTATATTTTAGCAATAGCAGAACACCGAGCGTTTCTCTAACTAAAAAAAGCCTTACGTCTTAAACATTGTCTTTTAATTTGCGGGTGAATTTGTTTTATAAACATTTTTTATTGTAAAATGTTTTTACTGAGATGTTAATATTATTTAATATTATTTATGTAACAGATTCGGTCAACAATAATTTCAAAAAACCAATTTTTTTATTTTACTCGGTGAAAACAAATTGTACTTTTTATACAAGTGTAAATAATATTTAACACACAAAGCTCTTGAGATTTCAAATAACAAACAATAAAAGATCTCAAAAGAGCTGTGCGTTGCCAAAGAGTAAAGATAGAAGAAAAATTTAAAGAATGAAGATTGAATCGATTTCGACAAGTTAAAGAATAAGGATGTCTGAATCAGTAATGAGAACACGAAACAAACAAAAAATGTAACTGTGCTCTTTGCTCGCAGATTTTAATATCTAATTGTCATAAAGATCGAAATATATATATTGAAAACTCGCAATATATATTTATTAATTACTTCTCACGACCATCAGTGGCCTTCTGCTCTTTTGAAGCTTTTCACATGTTTGTTATTTGTAAATAATTCTTGATGGCAAATTTCGCATTAAAACAAACAAACCATTAATATTACTTTTCTTTGTATAAAATTTAAAGATATAAATTTATTTATTTCTCATCCGTAATTGTGTTTTGTTTGTGCTATTGGGCTGTATTTATCATTGTAACATACATTGCGATTATTTTCTCTTTATCAGTTAAACAAGAAGTAATGGTTAGTTGGGGCAGTTTACTGTAATAAATAAAAATATTGTTATACGCAAAAGATTTTTGAAATGTGTTTTCGCGCGCGTATTTACAGAAAGGTGAGAAAAAAAACAATTGTGAAAAAAAATCACCACAGCTACCTCCATATTATTATCAGTCTTTTTCTCGCGCCATACCCACGCTCACATATATGCCATGAATAACGGGAATAATAATATTTATACGAGAATTTGCGCGTCGATCGCGAATTGACGAGTTAATAAAATATATATCATATATACATACACAATATTATGTATACATAAATTTACATGCATAGTCACGCGAGAGATAATTTAGCTTTCACGGAGTTAGATTAAGTTGTTGCCTTTTTTTTTTGCATGGAACAGTCGAGCGAAGTATAAACAACAGATACAAGATACGATGACAGACACAGTATCGGTAAATTATTAAATTTATGTGTTTTTGCGCGAGTTTATATTAATGATCATACACGCAATTTTTGTTTTGACAATGAGCCAGGTAAGCAACAAGTCAGTGTTTTGATACCTGTCGGTGTAACGTATATTTGTCTTGATTAATTTATTCTTCTTTTTTTGTAATAGTTTAATTTTTTAATTATAAAAAATGCTATAACGGTTGTTTAAGTGCATTTCTCATTTGCTATTTTGTATTTTGTTACATTTTACGCAAATATTTCGAATTATATGTATAAACATTGCTGTTAAATAAATGATCTCTTTACACTAAACATTTGTTACTGCAGTTTCCATCATTTTGTTATTTTCTATCAATTACTATGATCAATATTGTGTTTTATTTATTTCTGGCTACGTAATATTTCAATGTTATATACGTAAAATCATATCAATATGTTACTTGACGATTATATACGATTTTTGAATTAAAACGAACATTTGCAGTTATGAGCAACACGCGTGAATAATCAAAGTGCTTTTTGAAATAATTTTGCAAATGCGATTAGAAACTTCTGACACGCGATTTTGATCGTTTTAATTAGTTTTGTGAATGATAAAGAGAAAACAAACTACCTCACTATGGACAAGTAGGCGAATGTCAGATGTCTACACACATTGCTGGACAAGATGATAAGATATTTTAGAGTTAAAAAATATTAGACATTGTGTATTGAAATTTAGATTAATAAGTGCTTGGTAGGAAATTCTCTTTCTCTCTTATATACCTCAAAAGACGAATCCCTTGAAACCACAGGGAGGAAAACGTGAGATTTTTTAATATATATTTATATATGATCAAATAAAATTATTTATTTAATATATTATATATACACATACACATATTGTTCACAATTTTATTTGTTATAATTGTTTTATCACGTTAAGAAAAGTCGAAGAGAGTTATATAATTAATGAGAAAAAGAGGAAGTTTGAAAATGTCAAAGTTACTGATTCAAGTGTGTATCATCATCTTATCATTTCAAGTCTTGCAATGTATGTTTATATGTACATTTATA
Organism: Pseudomyrmex cubaensis; assembly: GCA_014825685.1. Taxonomy (NCBI): domain Eukaryota; kingdom Metazoa; phylum Arthropoda; class Insecta; order Hymenoptera; family Formicidae; genus Pseudomyrmex; species Pseudomyrmex cubaensis. Next base: position 4,708 of record QVOA01022093.1, read on the forward strand.
TGTGTGTTATTTGAATCCGAGTTGTACTACGATGCACTGCCAGGCGCCGCGCTCGACTGTTCTGTGATTGACAGTGCGGAATTCCAAAATCACAATGCATACGTTGTACTTACAATTGGTGTGTTACGGTGCTCGTGACACGTTAATAAATTTTGCTGCTGGCTAGAATGTCGATGTGGAACGAAAAGATCGCGTGAGTGAAGAACGAAAGAGACAAAGTAAGAGTGTGAACATATATATAATATATATAGATATGAATCGTATGTGAATGCATAAAAATATTATGTATGTTCGAATCTAGCTTCCTATCCATGCGAGCATATATTATATATACATACATAAATATTATATATATACACATTATATATATAGATAAAATAAGAAAGAAATATAAGTATATATCTATACGTGATATTTTATGATGAACATAATCAGGGATGCGTTATATAACCGTTTAAGAGCGTAGAGTCATAGAACATAAATATTTCTAGTGATAGAGTCCTAAAAAAGGTCCTAAAGAAATTTAGAATTATTGGCTCATAGTACATATATATATATATAAATAAATAAAAATCTAAATAATGGTAAATGGGCCGATTAATTAATATTCGTGACTCGACGAATGATCGAAGACAATCCGATCAAGGATTGAAACCGTTCTGCTCGCACAATGTTGAGTAAAGAATAATATGTACGTATATCAGTTCGTATATTCGAGCACCACTTACCATTATTGAGATTCTAGAGTTCTCATTATATTTCGTGTAAAACGTATCGGATATAAGGATTCCATTCTGAAACAATGAGCTTGTAATCTCGACGTACTCGGAGAGAAAACGAAAGAAAGAAAAACCAGTTTTTGTTATTTCAAGAGAAAGAAACAGTTCGATGCAAGAAGCAAAACGAAATTACAAGAAATAATAATTAGTGCGATCTCTTCGGAATATCTTTTTTTGATAGAAACTCAACATCTTCCTATGTAGGTATGTTATAATGTTTTTTTTTTTATTATGATCTTGACATTAGATCTTGTCATTAGTTTTAGTTTGTAATATTACTTTGTACTGTTAAATTTATATTATTTTTTATTTTATTGTGTGTAACCACTTATCCTATTTCAATGTTATTATTATTTTTGTCGGGCGCTTCAGTTATTGACGCTGATTATACTGGATGTACGTTACACTATCATCGAAAATTATTATTACTGTCATTGTCATTAATATTTCGCGCATTTTTGAAAAAGAATTTATACATATATACACACACACGTGATACCCATAAGATAATATGTCCATTAAATACGGACGCTATTAGACTTTCGCCGAAGAATCCAGTCGAAAGTCTAAACTGTCATTAATAATGTTTTTTTTCCTTATTAATTTATAAGACACATCGTGCTCATTAAATGATGAGTTTAAAGTAATTATTATAAATTAAATTGTTCTTATTATTTTGGTACAAAACTGGAGATTGATCATCTGTTTGTGGCATGACGAAGTGTAAAGGAGAATGACTATATAATTTTTACTGTGTAAGCTTCGATATGTTATTAGCAATAAGTAAGTTATTATTATTCTGTTTGAGCTAGACGTATGTTACGATTATCATTATTATTATTATTATTATTAGTTTCGTTTTTTTTTGTGCAAATGATAAAAATGTGTAAGTGTAGAAAGTACGTCTGTCTCATGGTTGAGAAGGAAGCGTTGAAAAACATGACTATAACTCATATTTGTTCGGAAAAGCGGGTCTTCTTTCTTCTCTTCCGTATTTCGTTTCAAGCTTTTCGTCAATGTCGCCTCTCTGCCGCAGCGTTTCTGTTTACCGAGACAGACGTAATCGTTAGACTTACTGTACCGAACGTGCCAGTACATTGTATATTCCTCGATTATGTCCCAACTTTGAAATTTTATTCCGTTTTCATATTCTTATCGTCATTTTTTTTTCTATTTGTAAATATTCAAAGGTTTCTCTCTTCAGAGAGTCTCCTGGTGCTTGTTTCCGTTGTTCGATGCCTCAGCTCTTCCTTTCTCGCCTCTCTCTATCTATATATACATATATATATATATATATATATATATATATATTTTATATATAGATACCTCATTATTATTTAAGTTCTTTATTTAAGTACTATGTTTTTTTTTGTGATTTATTAGGCCTTATAGTATGTAAGCCATTCACCTTGCCAACTAATAAATAAAATAATGTTGTTCAAAAGAAACCAGTACACTGACAATGTCTTGTGTTTTTATGTTTATTTTATTTCCTTTTCTCTTTACAACTAATGTTAGTTTGTATTTTTCTTTATTAATTTTGTCATTAATTTGTATTATCTGTTTTTTTTACTGTGTGCATTTACACCTATTGCGTGATCGCAAGTAGTCTTTGAAAAATAAAAATTATACTTTTATTGGCGTATTTTTCAAAGATGATTTCTTTCACGCATTCCGTGTGCGTCGAGATTCGCGGGCTTCTCGTATATATCGATATGTAATCTCGTATATCGATTTGTAATCAGAGATTTATCTCAGAATTATGCGGAAGTTTCGATCAAAGTACAAAATTTATTAACCACAAGTAAAGTTATCTATACATAGCGATGGAAAAAATTGGAGAGCGTAATTGAGTGTTCGTGCTCAAAAAATGGCGTGTGTATAGGAAGCCTCTATTAAGAGAACGCGTATAACTTTAATTGATATCAATCGAGTATTTTGACCGAATAGATTGATATCGAGCAATTAAAGAAAATTTTTCGAGAAAGTGAGAAACAAAGAGTGTAGTTACGTCATTATTGACGACGATGAGATCTCTCCGACTTACTTAGTCTGCTGATTTTCAGAGATACGATTTAAATTTAAGCGATTTCTCGAAGATAGTCGATAAACGAAGAGCGCTGTATCGCAGCGCTCTATTTTCGTCATTATTAAAAATTTATTGACGCCACACGGGCGGCGCGTCGCAAGATGAAAATGATCGAAGGGCAAATTCTTCGGCAAGTTTCCTCATTGCATAATATGAAACTGATATATACTGTAATAAGATACTTTGTAACAATTAAGAAAAAAGAAAGGTATATATATATATACATAGGTCGTATATTCTGTAGTACAGATAGATAACTTACGTAACGTTATTGTTAATCGCGTCCAATGTGTATTGAGTTAATCGTCGATTAACCGACACAGAAAAAAAAAAATAGAAGACGAAACTGGCGCGTGCAAAATTAAGGTATACTTTCCAAATAAAACTAATTTTTCATCTTGTTACTTGTCGTTAGTAATACCTATTGTATTTCGGATATGTCTACTATAAAATACAAATCCCGATATAAATTTGAATATAGTTAAAATATTCATCATACCGTTTATAAATTATTAATGAGGGGCTGTAATCTTCAACGAGAATTTACGAGCTGCGGCAACTACGACGATTCGATAAATCCGAACATCCGACGCTGCGTGCGGGAGAAAAGCTCGGCTTTAATACGGATGCGCGCGACGTTACCATCGATTCGACGTCGCGTATTTCACGTAAAGCGCGAGCAAGCACTTTCTTGGTAGCGTGACGAATCATCCTGAATTATTGTTGCCGCGCGTTGACAGATAATATCTCATAAAAATTGCACCAATTTTCCTTTGTTCATATAATTGTTTTTTTCTTTTTTTTTTTTTACTTTTGAAAATATCTTTCATGATACTAATTAGATAAAAATCTTCTAAATTACCTTTATTTTGCACATCGCCATTCTCGCAATCGTTATCTAAAGATTTAGGAGCTCGTGTGTTGCGTTGCTCGGTGCCTTCTTGCGGCCTGTTTGTACGCAAACTGCACCATGTATTCGTCCAAAAACGTTTCATTCGCCGATGAAAACAGCTCCGTTTGCGATAATATATATCACATGTTACAATTCAATATCTAATCTTTACTGAACACTGAAAAAGCAATGTTGGTATTTTTATCGGAAACATCAACTGCCTACTAACTGATATCCTCACCTGTCTTTCAGATCAAGTCTTTTAGAAACAAAAAAAGAAAAAACGCATTTTTAATATTTGTAATATTAACTTTGAAAAGTATTAACATAACAATAAGAATGTGTCATCACCGTCATCATTATCAATCGAAACTTGTAGTAAGACTTGTAGTAAGACTTTTCGTAGATTTCTTAAATGATATACTACATACCGTTCTGTAACATTTTTACTATTTCCAAGATTTTGCAATTTTTTACACACAGAGTAATGACAAATCGTAAGACAATTGCGATTTGAATTCTTTTTAAGTTTTATTACAACAATAATAAAGATATATAAATTGTTAAACAGAAAAAACGTGGTATTCATAAAATTAATTACGAACGTTTTTGCGAGTAAAAAGATGAACATAACGAAATAACGGCGCATAAGTAGAGGATTAAAAAAAAAAAAAAGACGGACGAACAAGGTACATCAGGCGATCACAGTTCCTATTTTGCCCTCTTGCATACATTTAATAAAGGGCACTATACGTATGTATACACAGAATAAATAAGTAAAGAAAGATGTATTAACTATATTTAGATGTTAAAGCGCCGATGAGTATACAATAAATATATAGATTGCTATATTGCATTGTAAACAGAGATAGTATACGTTATGATATAAATAAGTATATGTATACACATGTGTAATCTGTATAACGTAAACGAGCTATAATGTAGCGAGAAAAAGTTTATCTTTTTTATATAACAAATCATTGTATACGTACGAGTGATAATTTCGAGATTTTTTTGATAAGAATCGTCCCATGTTTTTTAATTTTCAGTAAAACATACTTTCTCTGATGTATTTATCTTTTGTTTCTTAATCGATATTTCTGGCATAATTAACTTTAACAGATCTAAATCTGTTTCCCCTTCTTTCAACTGCTATTGTTATTTTTTTGTGGAGTATGTTGTAATATTTAAGTAGGTATTTGTATATATACAAGTTATATTGTAGAGAGAAAAAACAGGATATTTAATAAAATTTATAAACTGTAGAAAAATATTGCAGTTATTGTCCTTGTGATTTTAATACAATAAAGAGAACAATTTAATTGAGAATAATTTAATAATATATATATTGGCCGCACACATACCATTTTTACTTCTATAAGAATGAATTATGTTTGCAAGTCATTGTTAATTACCAGAGATACTGAAATGACTACATCCTACCGAGAGGAAAAAACGCTATCATTTATTTAAACTTTTAAAATTTACAGGGATTAAAAAGTAGTAACCGATATTATCGGCATACGCTTATTTACCGAACGTTGTATAGACTTTCCCACTATCTTTTACCAGAGAGAAGCCTGAGAGCGGCCAGGCCCATAAGAGTTTTTGAGATCGCTTTTCCGTAAGCTAGCGCATGTTTATGGGTGGTGCACAATGGCACCTACATTACGATGTCCACGAGCGACTTGTCGATACATACGCTATGTTTAAACGTGGACATGGTTCTATTCCGTGCTACGTGCACGATTCCAAAACGTACACAAGAAAGACCGCCGTCGTCCGTGTGCACATGTGGAAGAGTGCAGACATATAATGTTCTGTAATTATTTTAATAATTTTTGCAGCCGCGCCATGTTTCTATGCATTAAGAGGGTCCTGGACCGTCCTGTTATTACCGATTGAAATAATTCGTATTAAGAGGTGTTTTTCGTAATTATTGCTCGGATAGAAAAAAAAAAATTTTGATGTTAATTGTAAATCGACGTGTAAACGTATGTATCGACAAGTCGCTCGTAGACATCGCTACGTAGTTGCCAATGTGCACCACCCATAAACATGCGCTAGCTTACGGGGCGGAAAAGCGATCTCAAAAACTGTTATGGGCCTGGCCGCTTTCGGACTTCTCTCTGCTTTTGCTGATATTTTATTGTAATGCACACCTGTATGCGGTATGTTGATGTAACAAAACAGCTGATGTAAAAGAATGAAATAAAAATAGGATTTTTCATAATCAATTTAAATTTTTCTCAAAATCACAGTCAAATATAATGTATAAATATGCATCTGTTTTACAATAAATATCAATTAAAGAAAAAAGAAATAATGTAATGTAAAGTAATTTTTTTTATCATAATATTATTTTGTGGCTGTTCACAAAATATTATCGTTTTATAGAGGAAAAATAGCGAAATACAACGCGCGTATTTGATGACGAAAGTTACACGCTATAAAAATTATCGCGAAGTAGAAGTAAAGTAATCCTAAAATTTATGCGCTTTACAACCTTCAACTTACCAATAGTCACTAATAAAACACATCGTTTCTTTCTAAGTGTAATAAAGCGTGCGTACATGCAAATTTAAGGCTGCTCAGGTTTTAATTTTTAGCTAAGTTATATTCGGAATATGAAAGTTAATAATCAACGAGATACAAAAATTTTTTTCTATTTCATAAAGTACAACAATTGTGATTTTAGACAGTGATATTATTTACTTTTTATATGTACTTTATATGTACTGAAAATATACTATTTTCTTTACTCAGTACTTGTAAATTGCAAAATATTAAAAATTTATTGGTTTATAAGATATGCGATTGTGGTTTCAAGTTATCATGTATGACATGTTTGCATTACTGCGAATTTATCGCGCGAAAACAATCGCAGCGTCGCATGACGATTATTTATTCAGTCAAGTAGCGTGTGTGCGACGCGATTTTCCACCTGGTCGATTCGTGATGATTTTCACGCACGACTTCGTCAACGATCTATCGCGAATAATGAAGAGCCGTTACGAAGGTGCCTGTTTAGAACTCGACACAGCCAACGGTGCCTTTTTTTTTTTTTGTAACGCGCTCTTTAGCGATAGTGCTTGAAAAAAGCGCGGGAAACGCACGTTTCCACTTTAGAACGTTCGCTAATGAACACAGACGGGGAACCACGACGTCTTTTCGGACACACGCTAATGCGTAAACAGATGGGGACTTGAAGAAAACGTGATGCTTGAGACGCACAAGTGATCGTTGAGTGGAGTGTTGGTTGAACGAAGTTAATTGAGTGGAAATTAACACGAATGGAAATAGATTTTAAACTCTATTATTCTATAAATCACTAAGTGCATTGAAGTAATTCAAACTATAATCCAAGGCAACGTAACGTTGACAATTCTAACAAAGAACGTTACACACACTCCGTATCGGTAAAAATAAACTAACGTCATTGCGTAGCAATGCTGAAATATAAATAATGAATGTTGTTTGTTAAACTGTCGAGGAAGATGCGGGCAAGAAGAGAGAGTGCATTTTCGGGTCGGCACAATGGCTCGTTATTCGTATCCACCGGGTTTGCTTTGAGAAGGCGGCGCGTCAATACGCTGCCATTAGTGAACACGTGTGTACATATGTGCATCGTACCTGGTCGTTGATGCATCTTTACATCAACCGCTTGTATTGTGTATTGTGTGAAAAGTGTCCATTAGTCGCGTAACATAGTGGGGAAATTTTTGAGAAGCCCTATTTATTGCCGTCAAATCCCTCTCTCGTGCAAAATTGGCAGATACAATCTCTTTTAGAGAATCAGACTAATAGCGATTGAAAAGAAGTAAAATATTGCGTTTTCAATCGTGTGATAATCAAATCTGTAATTCACGCATCGAAATCTTTTTCTACAAGATTTTACGCATCGCATCGCTCTGGGAACTTTCCGACTGACAGAAGATTCATCTTCGAATGACGTTCGGACAAGCATGTGGAATTTCTTTTTCACGAGGCAAGATCGCGGAAGAAGTTTTAAAAAATGAAGAAGATAAAACAAATAGGTCGGTTGTCAATGTGTCATGGCTGACCGGCGTCCAGTAATTATCGATGACGACACATTTCCGCATCGAACAAAAGTGTCCTGGTGTGTATGCTTTCGCGAGAAATATCTATTCCTCGGCGAAAACGCGCAGCGCTTTCTCGGAAAGCGCATAAAGGAAATGATGACGCGGTAATTGTACGACTGGGCGTAATCGGAAGTTTACGAAATTAGCCGGGACCCTTCTCTTTCTTCCCCTAGTGAGCGAGCATTGCATCTCACCTGGCAGTGACTCAGACGAGGCGTGAAAAATGGCTAGTAGGTAACATCTTTTTCCATTTCATTCCGTGTCATTACAGTTTGCTTTTAGCAGATAATTGCTATAAATGTGTATTTAAGTTGCGTTTTAAGAACATTTGTGCAGAAAAAGAAAAAGAGAGAGAGAGAGAGAGAGAGAGAGAAATTATGCGATCATCAATTAAAAATTTCTGCGCGTTTAAGAATTATTAATAAAATAGAAAAAAAACTAATGATATGTGTTTTTATGGCTATAACATAACTATCGCAGGAATGTGACATTATATCTCGCCTTCGCATTTGCCCTTTAAACAAATGACTAGACTTCAGCAGGAAGCGACGACAACAACCGGCGACAACGCGACACCTCGTCCCACGTGTCGAACTCACCATCGCGTAAATCGTTCGCACGCGCTGAAAGTGACTTCGATTGTTCATTAGACGGAATAGAAGTCGCGGCATTTCGCCGACACAAATCCGTTCCTGGAAGATACGTCAGCCAACCCCTTCACTACCTTCAATTACCGGGCCTATTGTGCCGGCGTTGTGCTCGACGCGTGTGCGCATTATTTGCGCGGAGACCAATTTTTCCGCGAGCGCTCGATGTAAAAACGTCCGCATCCCGTTCCGCGCGAAACTTCCGGCCGTCGTCTTTGTCCATCGGCGTGAGAGCGCCGGAAAAAACAAGCCGCTGCTCTGAAAGGCGCAGGTCGTGCGTGTCATAGCCGACGCGTCGACGACGGGCGTGCATCGACGACGGCATGCACACATCGATGATGCGCTGCGCGGTAAAAGTCGGATAGGAGAAATCGATAGAGCACGAAAATGAGAACGTACGTATTGATGCCAACAATCGCGAGAAGAGTTATCGCGTGTAATCTATATAGAAAACTTATCAAAAATACATAATTAATATAATAGCTTCGCAACTGTATATGTGATTGATAATATCTGCGCTAAAAGAACCCTAAACGTCACCGTTAGGATTTATTTCACGCTTAATTAAATTATCTTTTATATCTTGTCACACGGAGTTTCAGGAAAGTTGCCACGTGTAATTAAAAGCGTAGGCTGCCTGAATCCATCAAGCACATGAGAATCGCTCATGCGTGAACGCGCGCGATATACACGCACGCACGTCTCGGGGGACTAGATTGATTTCTATTATCATCATTTAAAGCTAGTTGACAGTGACTTCCATCAGGCCCGCTTCTTCTTTCGTCCCCTGTTTTGTACCTGGATGGCAGATGGGCCTGTTAAGTCATTATCGTTATTGTTTGTGCGCGGCGCGCGCAACGGGGCACCCGCCGTTCTGCGTGTCTGGGTTAATATACCGGGCGGCGGATATAGATCGCCGGTGACAAGGTGGAAGATGATGAGTCACAGCGGCGCCAATCCTCTCTCGGTTGCTTGGCCCGTGTTTTGTGGCCCGAGCTATCCGAATGAAATGAATTGCTTCGGGACAAAAGAAAGGCACGGGTAATTCATTTATTATAAAGCTTTCAAGAATAATTGCAACACGCCACATTGAGATAGACAGTAGACACTAATTAGACTGTTTTAATTCTTGTTATTTTGATTTAATATTAATCAAGTTTTCTCTTGCTTGTGTTATAATGAAATATGTTCATATTAAAATTTACAAATATACTGGTATATTATTAATATATATAATAGTAAATACAAAAGTTTTCTTTTTTTAATCCAGATAAAACAATCAACGTCAAACTTGAGTTTGCGTATAGAGCTACGCGTGTCTAGTTATGCTAAATTCTGTGTCGCATATAACTGTTTCTTTTCTAGCTTTACCGTATTGGGACGCACACGAGTAGCGTTGATTGGCATGCGTAGACGGAAGCGAACTGTTCAACAGTTGCAAAAGGGTTGGTCCCCGGCATTCAACACGCGATTGTCTCTACGAGAGATCCAAATGTGGCGGTCTAACCCCGATTACCGTTCATTCATTCTATTGATTCACCTTCTGAATCTGAAATCAATTTAGATACGCAACATTTTAATCTGCTAATTAAAAATATGAATCTCATTTTTTATTATTTATAAATTCCTAATTTAACAACAATAAAAACAATGATTTAGGTTGTAACATTAACAATTGCTTTTTTTGCTGCATATCTGAAGAAAATTAATAATTTACGATTATTGGTGATAATAAAACTTTACGATGCATCCGCATTATAATCGGCGACATTCGTTGAATACTCGCGAGACCACGTTCGCCAACGCAAAGCGCGTATTTAGCACAGACGATACTATTTATGCGTGAGACGGAGCTAGTTAAACGCACACCTCGCTACGCAGTCATCTCTATTTTGACCGACGAACGGCGCTAGCGTGGGCCGCAGAAAGCTTCAAAGCGTTCATTCCAATCCCGTGACTTAAACGTGAACAGAATTTCTGAGTGCGGGAAAACAGATTCCGTTCGCACAAAATTTCTAAACACAATAAGACGCACATTCGCGTTGTTTTGGACAATGAAACAGCATTCTGACACATCACCGAACAATGATTCATCGTCTGCGAGCTTATACGCGATTATGATAGTTCATAAAACATGGACGCCACGAAACGAATGATTGTGGGCGACGAATAAAAAGTCTCATTGCCACGTGACGGGAACAACAACGATGTCTCGGGGGGAATTGGTTCGATAATAACACCGATATAACCCGGATGACTCGAATGCTCAATTAAAAGTCAACGGGGAAAGTTTCCGGCTTGTTTCCCGTCTGTGTCACTGTCCCTTCGGAATTAGCTCGATCGATTGCAGCGGAATCGAAATTTCCCTCATAAAGTGGTATGGGAGGAAAACTACTGTTGACGTTTTGCTTCAAAAATAACTTTTTGCAGCGTAATAAACTTTTTGTTAAAAAATGTTTGCTAGTTTTATGTTAAAAACTTACAAATTCTTATCAATTATGTTTATTTTAGCTACTTTATAATTTTGTTGAGAACTATATCTATCGCAATAAAAATTTTGCACGGTATTTTGATCAAATCGAAATATCAACGATTGTATACATATATGTATAAAATTTTTTAACACAATATAGCATATGACGAAATTAATATGTTAATATTAATGACAACATTAATTTAATATTGTTGAATATATACTACTACTTCCAATATTTAATTTATCTTGTATCTCTAAAATTATGTATTTTAACAAATTACATATTTTAATAAATACATAATTTAGAGTATACAAGATAAATTAAATATCCGGAAGCGTTTCGAAGACTGCACACACACACACACACATAAAAAGCGCTGAAAAATATGGAAAAGAATATCGGTAATGTGTCTCGGTTCTCTGTCTATAAAACACGCACGAATATTTGTCGTGTACATGTATCACTATACTACACAAAAGTGCAGAACGATATCGAATGCACTCTGAATGTGACATATGTACGTTTTGCGTTCTTTTTTTTTTACCCAGACAGCGTACATTTTGTGGGTGCTCCACTACATTTTCGCACAATAATGTACGCGAGCGAGAAATAGTCGTGCGTTTTGTAGAAGGGTTGAAACGTTTTGTTTTCGTTCTTTCCTTATCTTTCGCATTCTTTCTGCTTAAACAACGAAATGCTTTGTGTCTCGGGCCTCTGCATTTCGCAAAAACACGTTTTTCTCGAGAGAAAAGAATAAAAGTTCACTCGATTTTGAGACAAGAAGTTTACTTGGTTTATAGAAAAAACAATGTCCGTTGAAATACTGCTTATAAATAAAAAAAATGTTTTCTATTTAGAAGTTATCTAAAGTTTGTGTAGGAAGTTATAAGTTTTGTAAGAAAACAATATATATAAAGCACACAGATAAAAGCGCAATTCAAACATGTGATGCAGCCACCGGCTGGTCACAAACTAGAAAAGAAATCTATTCGAGGATAAAGAACCAGCGAAATAGCGAGAGTGCGCAGATGTCGGAAGCGGAATGGATGGCCAGGTGTGAGGTTCGGCACGCGTCGTATCTGTCAGGGATAGATTTTCTGTACATCAGAGAGAGAAAGAGAAAGAGAAAGAAAGAGAAAGAGAGACTCAACACTTCGGTTTGAATGACAAGAATGACTGTGAATGGGTGATCTCGTTACGAACTGAAAGAATGATGACAACGAAGAGTGATGACAAAGAAGTTACGCGTAGGAAGCATGTTTTCGAACGGCATTCTTACTTATTCAGGAGGAAACGCCGACCGAGAATACCAGTTGTACCGTTGCTTGATTCTCGATATAAGGCTCTGTTGCAAATAGTATACGTTGCTATGAGACGCACGTACGAAGGAAAGTTGTGCGCTACTATTCTGACAATGCTAGGTATTCTAATAATCGGTCAGTATCTAAAAACTAAACCGCGTAAACAATTGAAAAACGAAAACATTTGCAACATTTATAAATTTTGATTAGAAGCTTTTAACAGATGTCGATATTTTCTCGATGTTGTTACGCACTTAACATATTGCTCTTTTTCTTTTTTTTTTATTGTTAATATATATTTTATAAACGCCGTCTCAAGTTACATGTTGTAAACGTTACCTTGTTTATCTCGTGGAAAAACTTTACCGTTCCTCAAAGATATTCATCTAACTCTAGACAAATTGGACACGAGGATGGGACAATCTATCGATTTCCCCGCGTAATATCTCATCTGAGAAGAATCTAACTGCCGTCATTAGTATTCGGTAAAGCGCATTTGTTAACGCTGTCACGATTTATGTAAAGTTTCACACGCCTCGCTTACTACCGCCGCTCTATGAACGATGGTATTAGAATAATGATATCCAGGTTAACTCCAATTAGACGGTATTATTACACACCGTGGTTCTCGATGAGCTACACAACGGACGATCGACACAGCAAGATCCGTCACGTGAGGGATGATGAACGATTATCCGACGTGTTGCAACACACACAAACGCCTTACGAATTATGCAAACTTGACCTCTGTTACGGACCATATAATTTCGATCGTTGGATATAACGCGAATGGACGGTTCAGGGAGTAATGATTCGACGAAATATAATAATTTTCCGATTTTAGATTACGTTGTAACACGTAAGGAAAAGTAGAGACTCCCGGTTGATGTCCGGTATGTGAGTAAAATTTGCAGTTTACGTGAGAATCACGACACAATTCACATATCTAGTAGCTGGAAATCTTACATCAAGAATTTCTCTACAATCCTTTTAAGTGAAGAATGAGGACATGCAACGTTTCTCTAAAAGTTTCCTATCAGATTGTATTATAGATTGGGATTGAGATTGGATTTTAATTTAACAAATCAAAATAAAGAAGAAAACTAATCTCAAGTCTAGTGAGCTTTGCTCTGATTGGTCAAATTCCAATCCGATCTCAATCCTAATCCGTAGTTCGATACGGGTTTAAGATGTCGCTTACGATAATTTTTTATCGCGTATTTTCGATCTACAGATTAGGTAGCGCGCATATACACACATCAAAGAATCGGTTTTTTCTGATAAAGGCAGAATGAACGAATGTATAACGGTGGTAGACTTGATGCTTCCGAGCAGATCAAGATCAAGAGTAACACGGTCGAGAAGGTGTCACCGCGTAATGATGAAACGGTACGGAGAAAAGAAGGAGATTGGTTTTTACGGGCCATCTTCGCGTCTCTTTAATGTGAGATGTCACGCGATCGTTAGCCGGCAAGTCGGAATCTCGAAGGAGGCGTAATCGTATGAGGATTTATTACGAAGATTATTTCTCTACCGATATCTCTCTGACCAAGAGTGAGATATTATCTGGAAAACGGACATTTAATCGCATATCGATATATTAACGAGATATGTGCGAATAAACGAATATTCAATATGATAAATAATCATATAATTTCTACAAGTCACAGAGTAACGGGTTTTGCTAATAAATGTGCACTTTAAATTCAAAGGACTAAGCGCACTTCGGAATCCGTACTATATCGGTAAACAACTGGTGGTCAAATTTATTGCAGTTTTGTCGTGCGCATAAAGATCACTTAAAACGATCGCGTTTCCAAAAATACGCACGGTTACGCGTCATGTGTGTGTTGACGACAATGTGTTCTCGCTGAAATATTAAAGTCGCATTCATTGTCCGAGCGCATCTGCGTCCGCGGAGGATGCGTATTGTTCGCGTTGGAATTCGGAGAATTTGTGAATTGTGCTGCAACAATCGATTTGCGCGCTGAGTTTTCCAGCCGCGATCGTGGCTTATTCGAGAGCGATAATTTCGATTCAGTGTCGCGGAATTTTTTTGTATAGACACAGCGTAATAGAAATATTTTTTTTTTTTTATTTTACAGAAGTGTGATCTTTAAGAGAAATAATAGATTTGCAAAATGTAATTCTTTCGAAATGAAAAACGAGAAAATATGCGTTCTGCGCAATTGTGAACATGCGTGCATTTACGAGTGCGCGCTTGATCGCGCGTGAAATTGCGAAAAATAATTGCCGAGTTGGCGAACTTGGTCGAATGATAAATGACGTCTCCTAGGGCGTACATTGCTCTTTTCAGTTTCTTCACCAGCCCGAGTTAAAGCTGCGCGAGTCCGATGCAAACGTCCGAAGAATTACGTCCTTACCGAATTTTGAATGAAAATGCTAATCTATGGCACGCGATTATGCTGGGCGTGTTTTGATTTATTTGCCGGCGTTATAGTTTATCGCGACCAGCTGCGCTCGTGCATGCGAGATTGATCGACGGGGGTGCATTTCAACGAAAATTGAACGGATGCATAATTCAGTGTCGTGATTACTATCTTCGTTGCTTTACAATCTCCGATTAGATTAACCGTTTTCCGATATTTTCTCGTCACTTGCATTTTTTTCGAACTTTTGTGCAGAAAATAATATGTGAAAAAAATTTTTTTTTTTATTCTATCATTTTTCTCTCTCTGTAATATATTTTAGCTATTTTATTTAATCTTAATTTCATAGTTTAGTATTTTTTTTTAATAAATCAAATTATTTTACGTGATTTATATTATTATATTATTATAAGAAACACATCAGGAATCTCGAGAATATAAGCAAGTACGTCTGACATGCGACACGGTGTGTACGCATTCTCGGCGGCAGTTTTAATTTCTCCGGTAATTAGTTCAACGTCCCACCGCTTCGATGTCGCCATTAATTTGAGAAGCAAGTGAGAAAGTCGGTGCACGCAAATCACTTTGCTTTCTCAGGTTCGCTCATCACGCGGCCATTACGAGGCGTCTGCTTCTTTTTCTCCAGTACACTTCCCACCCACGCGTTCGTGCCCTATTATTTGTTTAAGATTGTAAGTGGAGAAAGAAGCAAAGGGGAAAAGAGAAAAAAGGAAAGAAACTGCGCTGTATAGGGTTGCACACGGAAATGACGGCTGGATGAAAAATGAAAGCAGGACGAAGGTTCGCGCTTGCACAACAAATACGACGATATTATATATTTAAAAAAACCGATAGTTGTGTTTTCAGTTTTAAGCAAAATTTTTATTTACAATATATATTCGACATTAAATTCTCGAACAAAAAAATCAAAAATAAAACATTGAAAATCACGTACTGACATGAAAACAAACAAATATCTACTTTTGAAATATTAAATGCGCAAAATTGCTTTCGACGGAGTTAAAAAAATTATAGAATCATTGAGAGCAGTTCGTATAACGTTATATTTTTCTCGGCATGACAATATTACACATTGAATAGTAAAGCGAGTGCGATACATAAAATAAAAATGATAAAATCCAACAATAGATAGCTTGTCAGCCGTGCCGCGCGCGTGGCGGATTTTATTGCTGCCCTTGTATCCCATCTATCTTTGTCGGTATCACAGGTGCAGATCGCTATTGCAGCAGGAAGTGAGACTCGGGCAAAAAGGGTAGAAAAGCCGCGCAGATAGCTTCGCGTCTCATTCGACCGTCCTCCGATGACAACTCACAAGAATGTGTAACTGTTTCGCGTCGCGCAAGGCGCGGATTACATCGGCAAATGCAGAACGGAAAATAGAACGTTCGCTGAATGTTTTTAACAGTTGGAAAACTGCGCGAGAGACACGAAGCTGATTTCCACGTAAATCCCGCGATTGTAACGCGCCAAGTTCGGATTATTTCCCTGTCTGCCGCGTATCGATTTTTACCGAGATTGTGTCTACTTCTCGTCAGTGGGGGAGTTTTCAGTTTCGATATACATATATTGATGCTTTTAGATTCGTCTCTTTCTCTCTCTCTTTCTCTCTCTCTCTCTCTCTCTCTCTTTCTTTCTCTCTTTCTTTCTCTTTCTCCGGAGCATTTTTATTTTTTACGTATATTTGTTGTTACAAATTGCAGAGGAAAAAACTAAAAAACTGCCACTATGCAACTGACGAATTTACTAGAACAGTTGGGTGTGTCAAAACTAAAAAAAAATAAGGTGTCTATTGAGACTTTTAAAAAGAGAACTTTATGTGTTGCACACGGGTTTAGTCAGAACAGTCATTAGGAAATTCGCTTGTGTACAACTTGCAACAGTCGTGCAAAATGAAGTTTTTTTCGTACGTGTTTTGCGCTCTGAATCGCGCGCGAGTACCTACTCGCGCATAATCGCGATATATACCGCGCGCCGCATTACAGACCCTATATTGCCACGCTTGATCCCGGTGTGTGGCCTCCGCGAGTTCGATATGTGTTCCGAGAGCGATATACTTTAACATCAAGCTCAACCGTTCTCAAGCACGGCGCGTACACACGCGTGTGCGTCGATCAGTGGCGTAATGATCGCTTCTGAGGCCGCTCGTGGAGAACGTCGAGGGAGTGGCACGTGAATCAGAGACGAGTATCTCAGGGCTAATAATATCGAGGAGATTAATGGGGCCATTCGCGGAACTGAACGTTTTTTTTTTTTTTTTTGTTGTTTTTTTTATCTCGCTAATTCGCTAAGACAGCATTTCAAGCTCCCGTGCCGAATTCCTTCTCGAACGCTCCGCGCGCGTCTCTTTCGCACGTGAAAAGTTCAATCAACTCTAAAAGTCAGAAACGTAAGTGCGCGCGTTAGCGAACGTATTAAATAAACTCTAATTTTTTCTTTTTTTATTGCAACATTGTGCTTGCTTCAAATTAGTGTACTTTTTCTAGTTTTAAAAAAGTTTCTTTTTTCAGAAAAACTTCAATTACATCGGAATATACGCTTTTACGTGAGGGGAAGGCAAGGCAAATGCGCGACGAGTTTTTCTCTCTCTCTCTCTCTTCGGAGTTTAGCCGTGCGTTCGTTTGGCTATTTGGAGCCGTGCGGATGCGAAAGTTAACAGGAACAAAGTGGTTCCGAAATTGGCCAACCCTACCGCCATTTGATAGCGTCGGGTCGGGTTGCAACTTCTCCCTCTGCGTACGCCACTGGCAGCGTCGACATGTGCATAGGTGCACTCCGATATTGCATTTTGCTCGGTTGAAGGGGGAAAGGGGGTGAACGTTCGCGTTACGTCAAGCCGTGTCTCGTGTTAATAGCGGGACGCGACTTTGGTTGTTCCAGCGAGGAAGATGAGCAAACTCAAATAATCGATGCTCCTTGTGCATGATTTACACGATATTGCAATTTCGGACATAACATTGAATTTGAGATACGTAATTCGCGATATATTAATCACTGTCGGTAGAAGAGATGTGCGTAGGGCGCGCTATTACGCTATTACTCGATTTTCGTGCGGCTGGGAAAGATCTACGCAACGCTAATTACATTATTATTATTATTAATTACTTTATTAATGCAGCCAAATGGCCTTACATTTTTGGACTTGGTTTACAATTTTTTAACTTATTCATTCA
>QVOA01022094.1:0-14589 GCA_014825685.1 Pseudomyrmex cubaensis
TTTTTTTTTTTTTTTTCAAAAAATGCACGCTAAAGTAAACGTTACGAGGCAAATATTAAACGAGAGAAAACGTTATCTTTGTTTTAGCGATGGAGGGATGTAATAAATGTGAAATTTTCTCAAGTTTATTGACACGGCTTGTAGCGTCACAAATCGCGAAGCATATTGCGACATAATATACGACAATGTGAAAGGCTTCTACGGCAGATTCTGCAAATTTCAGAAATTTCCCGAGCGCTCCCCGGAGAAATCTCTAAATCGTTTACCGACGTGTATCGATCCGTACGCGGCGCGCTACCGCAATTTTTGAAACGACGACGACGACGACGACGGACTACTCCGTCTTGTTCGTTTTCGCTATCCATTTGGAAAACCAGTTCTCGGTTAAACGCTGTCGATAAACGCCCTTTTCTCTCCCCTCTAATAATTTAGAAACGTAAAGAGAGCCCGTCGCACGGGTGAGAAATTCTTGTAGCGTCGCTCCGAACGTTTACCGCGGTCTTCCTCTCGTTATCTTATCGCGGCTCTTCGGTTCTCTCTCTCTCTATCTTTCTCTCCGAACGATCGTCCTCGTTATCGTTCGAAAAAAAAAAAAGGGAATCGAGAGCGGCTTGTAAAAGCCCACTCGGCGCGATAACGCGAATTTACTATCAGCAAATCAGAGAGAGAGTCGCTACTCAACAAGTTGGTCTCGCCGAGCTGTGTAGAAGATAGGGATAGCTGGGAGGGTGGCTTTCGGCTCCGTGGCAAAGGGAGTGCGAAGTACGAAAGCGCGAGAGGAGCGAACGAGAGAGGGATTCAGACGGCAGTACGGTTCGCCTGGCGAGGCGAAAAAGGTGATATATTTTATCGGAACGTCGCGGGTATTATTTGGTTTTACGTCGATATTTTACCAGGCGGATGCGCGCCGCCGCGTGCGCGCGCGCGCGCGCTCACGCTTCCCGCTGTTATCTACACCACCACCGCCGGCGCGAGCGCGGTCCGTGTACGAAATGTTTCTACATATTTTATTATTCACTCCCTCTCGCTATCCTACCATCACGATCGCGTCGTAAACCGCGGAATTTATCCCGCCAGCCAATTTTCACACGCGCTCGCGTTATTGTTAACCGATCTCTTTCTATTGATGTTTACGATTCGTGTTCTTCAGGAACAAAATGCACCGGAAAGAAATATTATATTAGATATATATAGAAGTCCGTCCCGTAAATAAAAATCAGACATGTTGTCGCACGTGAATAAAACAGCGAAGTGTACATGTTCGCTTGAATTACATAAAGCGTTGGATAAAGTTTAAGAAGTTTTTTGTGCGAGCAATTAACCGGCGCGGACACAACCGCGCTCCATTCTCGCGATGAATATTACTTGCAGAAAAGTAAGACACACAATAGTCGTCGGATGGCAACTTATTAATAATTTATGAAGGGCCTCGTCCGAGAAACGGAGTGAAGTACCGGATGCGAGTGCGCTTTTTCAACTCTTCGGCCGTGGAAACGCGGGAATATCGCAATAATAGTCAGAGCAAACACGACTAAATTTAAACATTTGCATTAGCAGCACAGCCGAACTTTCCGTTCCGTTTGCACTGCGGGAGAGAGTTGCTCGCGAATGGGAAAGGGAATAAAAAAAAAAAAAAAAAAAAAAAGTTACGAGCGTTATAAAGTCTTCAAATAAAGTTAATGCCCCGTGATTGTTGGCTAATCGGAAATCGTGAAATTCACGCGCGGATTCTCTCCGTTGAAAGACACGACGAGAGAGGATAAACTCTGAAGCGATTAATCGAGCGCATTTTTATATTTTAAAAAGATCAGACAATTATTAAAGTTGGATTTGACGAGATAAAATTGTTATGTTTCAGTGACGAGAATTAATATTCTTCGGCTTCTCGCGGTATTTCACATTCGATTTAATAGGACACGTAGACGTCAAAACGTCAAAACGAATAGTGATTTTAAACGTACAAGTGATTTTTTTCTCTTCTTTTTTTTTTTTATTTCCCTCTTTCGGGATTTTGTCTGTTTGAGATTTTTCCCCGGTATTCCACACGATCGTTACAAGCTTGTTTTATGCAGGCTGCTCTGTTTAGAGGTAATCCCGGATAATTTCTGTTTCGAGAAAACCCACGGAACACTGTAAAAGCTCGCTGAGTGCTGGGCGTACATCGTACACTCGGCTTCCAGTTTGTTGCCAAGGTATTTTCGGTGCGTTTCGCTCCGTGCCGCGCTGTGAATGCCTCGGCACGTGATTCTTTATGACTCCGATTTCTCGTTCACGAGTTTTCGCGATGCGTGTTTCACTCGGAGGAATTCGGTCTTCGGGACTACGTTATCGAGCAAAGCAATGTCCCTCGTGTATATTAAAAAACAAAATAAAAAAACAAAAGAGAAATGTTTACTTGAAACTCAAAACCTTTCGTTTTTGAAATTTTGAAAATTTTATTGTGAGAATTTCAACTAAATTTTGAATGAAAGTCTCTTTCTCTCGCGCATTCAAGAATTGATTCTTTTGTCATCGATTTTACAACGACGCAGCTTTCATATACCGGAGACGATGAAGCATATTGGTCGGTTTCGATCTGCCGTCAGTATTGGACCGGGAACCTTTAAAGTTTCTCATGAAGTGCAAGTTATCTCGGTTGATTGAGTGCACAAGGTGCATGCATCGCGAATCTACATAGGTTCTTTGGATATAAATGTCCCGTTCGTTTCTCGTCGGGTAAAGGCAAGGCATTATTATTATTATGTTTTTGCGAGATCACAACTGAATTTATTTTTTAACAACATTTCGGCGATACAATCGATATTTTGTGTGTTTGCCGCACATCTATTGGTCGAAAGTAATTGAAATATTCTCGTTTAAAATAATATCAAAAGTTAGCCCAAAACGATGAAAGCACAGAATAGAATATGGTATATATACATATATATCATATTCTATTTTTGTGTTTATATACGCGCACACACACATATACATATATATGAACGATTTGCAAAGAACAAACACACCGCACACAGAAAAAAAGTATTAACTTTTTCAAATTTAAATAAATAAAAACTGGCACTTTACTCGCACTATCTTCTGTGGAAGTTTTTAATTGTAATTTCACGAATGTATATTTATTTAAAAAAAGAAAAAAAGAAAAACTATTGTTTTCGTCACTGGTAAATTGGCGAAAAATGTGCGAGTCACTGGGCGAATATTAAAAACAAGCCGAGCACGCCGCAAAGGGAAACGTCACTTCCAGGCGGAAGCGACGTAAAACACGTACCTACGCCCGCGCCAACGTATTTGTGTATTTTTCATTCGTCGAATATGTACATAACAATCATGAAACGTGCAGTTCCCAGAGACGAGAGAGAGAGAGAGAGAATGTGAGAAAAAGTGAGAGAGAAAGAGGGAAACCACGCTGCCATCGGCTAAATAACGCCGCCGGTTCGTTACGTCGCGCGAAAGAAGCGCGGCGACGCAAATAGAGGGACAACGCGACGGTGACGCTTAACGTTTTAAAAGTTAAATCGCGGCCCGTGGCCGCATCCGTTCGTTCTCGCGAGCCGCGATCCGCCGGTGCGGCGCAACGTGACGCGGCTAAACGACCGCGTAGAATTCAATATCTGGCCGGGCCAAACACGCGGCTCGAATTGAACGAACTGGGCAGCCGCGTCGTTTTTCGATGCATTGCAAATGTGGCCATGAATCTGTTAAACTATTGGTAGACGCGACCGGCGAGTACAGCGCGGCCGACGTGTCTATCGAGGCGGGAGGGTGGATGCGTGTAGACCGGAAAAAAGAGCCGACATTTTTTCCCTTCTCTTACCCGCTCTTTTTTTCTCTGTCTCTCTCTCTCTCTCTCTCTCTCTCTCTCTCTCTTTTTGTCTCGTTGTTTCACTTTTTTTTTTTTTTATCGCGATGCTCATTGCCGTCGCTCGCTCAGTTATACTCATATATGCCATCCGATAAATAAACAAGCGAGCATTCGTCGCCGCGATTAAAAACGTAGGACGAGAAACGTCTCGCGTCAGCCTCGCAAAATTGACGTAAATCGTTAGTAAGACCGGAAATCGCTCGGCGAGCACGAATGTCGGACTTCTGACGAGGGCAAACGGCGAAAAATAAAATAAAAAAAAAAGAAAAAAAAAAAAAGAAAGAGAAACACGCGAAATACGCTTCGCGCCGAAACGCTCGTTTACGCGCTCGCTAACGTTCGGGTGGAGGGACTTTTAATTTTCGAAAACCTGAATTCTGCATTCTCTGCAAACGGAATATGCTTCGCTCGAAAAAAATATGTATACCGCTGTGTCTTTACTTTCTTCTTTTTATCTTGTTTAAATTCTCTTTCACATCCATCACCAAAAAAATATCCACTGTTTCATTTTTCTGTTTTATTTTTGTTTCTTTTCGGAGGGAGTGTGCGAGTTTTTCAGTGTGTGTCGAGTAACTCTCTTTTAACTCACCCTTTCGCGTTTGCGGTGAAGACACACAAATGCGGAGGAGGGAACAATTAAATCATGGCGACGTAGAAAGGAGCCACTTTTGCGAAATTCGTATCACCGTTGTCGCCGGTTGCTGTTTCTCGCACATCCGCGAAATACGGCCCTTGCCGTCGCTCTCGGGATGCGCAAACTTAAGGGAGGTGGAGGTGGGCGCGGCGCGGACGAAGTATCGCACTTTTATGGGCGCGCTCGGGCCAAGTCGAGCCACGTTAATTGCTTTCGAAATTACGGGACGCCGCCGCACGCTGCACTGCAGTTGTTTGAAGTCTATGCCCGCCGATCTCTTGCCCGGGATACGTACGTGCCCGCCTGTTGGCCGCTTTGAGCCAACAGCGCGCGCAAGCCGAGTCCCGCGCGAATTAAGCGACGCGCGAATTTATATCCACGTTCGGCAGTAATCACTCTTCGCTAAAGCGATCGTTCGCGCGCGCGCGAGTTAATTGCCGGCACTATTTGCGCTTCACGCGCGCAAGTCGCAACGATATTGCGAGCATTGGCGAACGCGCGTCGCTTCTCAGCAAAGTGACTATTTCGAGATTTACCACGTTTGTTACACACGGTATAAACAAAATGATACACGGCGCAATTAATATTTAACTTGCGCATTTAATATTTTGTGTTAAAAAAGCTGACGTTAATAATAAAAATAATTTAATTGCAGATCACTTGTGTTTGTGTTTGTGAAGAGGAATGTTTCGTACAGAGTTAGAATCTCTCTCTCTCTCTCTCTTTCGATACTCTGTTACAAATCGATGAAAAATCTCCCGTGTGTTGCATCGAATTCCCTCTCAACGGCCGGCATACGAAATGCGTATCGAATATCGCGGCGTTCGAATCGCGAGCGTTTTAAACATTTTTGTCCCGCACATTTGACAAATTGCGGCGCGAACAGGCGTGCCGCCCGCTCGCACGGCGGCGACCCGGCCGATATCGAAAAAAAGGGAGAAAAAATATATCTCGCGCGAGCCTCGAGCGAGCGGCGCACGTGCAAATCGAGCGAGCGATGCTGGGCGAGCAGAGAGAACCGAGAATGGAAAAATGAGGGAGACTTCGAAATTTATTCCGGGACAACAAAGCGCGTTGCATCGGTAATTCGGGGAATCGTCACGAACCTCTTTTCCGGCGAATGGATCGATCTCTCGCTCTCGCGCGAAAGAAAAGCGCGAGAAAATTGTCCTACCCCGTTCCTCGACAGCGACAGATTGGCAGCTAATCCCGGGACGAGTACGCTGCCGGATAAAATTGAGCCGGGAGGGGTCCTTGGAAAAGTGGTCGGGGAAAGAAAGGGCTGCCGTCGTCGTCACCGCCGCCGCGCTGCGGGTTAGAACGTAAAAAAGTTAACCGGCGATGAGATTGCATTTTAATGCCAACCCGCGCGCATATCGGAAACAGATTTCCGTTTTTACCTGTCTCTTTGCTTATCATAGACCGCAATTCCCCCATTTCGTCGTTGCCGCAATACCATATCAATGGCTTTTCCGCGGCCAGGTGTACTGCAGTATAAGCTCGCGCCTCCGGCGCGGAGTGCGCGCGATTTCGATATTCAATTCCCGAGTTTCGTGGAATTTCGTAGGGAAAGAGAGAGAAAGAGAGAGAGAGAGAAAAGACGAAGGAAGAGATTGCGAGAGAGGAAAAGAACGAGGAAGAGGAAAAAGGAAGCTCTTCTTACATAACGATGCATGCCGCCGTCGTTCAACGGAGCGCCAAGAAAAACAGACAGCACGAACGGGCGGATTTAGAGCTCTATAGAAATCTAAGGAAAACAAGTTTAGAAGCACGAATGCGGTGTTCGAAATACGTCTTATGTATTGCAAAAGCGCTCTCCGTTGCGTCATCACTGTTAAGAAATAAATTTTGGCAGCGCAACGTACTAATTTGTAAAAATATACACGAAGAAAAGTATATACAAAGAGCTAAATAATTCTGATACGACCAATAAGCTGATCCACGGGTGGTGGTGGTTGTAAATTAAAACAAATAATATTACTGGACGTTTCGATCTTTTTTATTTTCAGATCATCTTCAGTAAATTAACAAATTTCTAAAAAACGCAAAGAAATAAGGGAAAATACATACCTAACCACCACCATCCGTGGATCATCAGCTTATTGGTCGTATCAGAATTATTTAGTTCTTTAAGCTGTTTTTTATCTTATACGAAGAGCGTTGGTCGGAGGCGCGACCTGTTATAAATTTGCAGGATGCGAAGAAACGGGGGAAAAAAAGCGTGAAACACGTGTGCAGAGCGAAGGGCGAAAACAGAGGAGAAACGCGCGAGAGATAGAGAAGGAGAAACATCATCCCTCTCCCTCTCCCGTTAAACTTTCTGGCCGTTCTCATTTTCCCGCTGTCTTTCTTTTTTATTCTTCTCCCAAGGATCTCGCGCGCCACGAGCGCGTTATTTCGCGACGATTGTCGCGCGCGACAACGAGCTCTCGTTGGTTCAGTGCGCGCCGCGCGCTCCTACTTTCTCTCATTCGCGCTCGCAATCGGAAGGGACGAAGGATGCGAAAAGAGGGCAGAATGAGATGATTAGCGATGAAAAGTCCGTCGTGTGCCATATTCCGCGCGTACCCAGCAAATAGATTCCGTCCGCATTACTTACAACGACTCGCTCGCGAATGTTCGCAAAACGCGCCGCTCAGCCCCCCCCCGCCTCCCCGGACTCGCATTATCTCGCGCGATATAAAACGCGCCGGGCAAATCTCATAATGCGATACGGCTTGAGAATGGGTGTAGCTTTGTACCCTGCGCGCCACGTTTCCCGGATTCGACCGCAGGCTGGATTACTGTGTTCATTCGCCATGTACAGGCTTGTTTCAGTATTCCTTTCTTTTTCCTTTCCGGCTTTACAGAATCTTTGTGCGTTCCGTTTCATAACTTGCCGCGTAAGAGCGCGCTTAAAGCCAGTTAACTGTGGATGTAAATTTTAATTCGCTATAATTGTTAATTCGCTATTTCTCTATAAAGCTGATTTTCTATATTTCACGTACACAAGTGTGCGATCGCGCGTGTAATCCAATTAAAAACAATTAATAATAGATTTGTAACACACGTATGTACATATTTCTTCCTTTTATATCCGCCGAGATTATAAGATTAAAGAGCTAGAGAGATTCAAGTGGGGATCCTACGGAAAAGGGCTATACCATTCAAGAAGCGACAAGCGGGAGCGAAGATACGGCGTGAGATGAGAACGTGTGGAAAAAGTCTTCTTCGGAACTCTTCCGGTCCCTTCCCAGCTCCGACATGAAGGTCGTTATCGCGAAGAACCGGAGTGGGTTTGAAGAGGGCTCGAGGATTGTTGGACTCGCTCTCGGTTGGGGACACAACGTTTCCGTCTTCCTGTCGAGGCTTGCCTTTGCCGCGTGTGTACCGGACAACTTTGACGCTTGTGTATATACCGGAACGAAACTGGGTCGTATCTTACGCTCGGCGTCACACTTTTAAAAGCCGTGCATCGGCCCGGCGACGAACGGCCATCTCCAAAGTCGCTTGTGCGAGAGAAACGTCGCGATTACATATAGCAGCGATCATACACATTTTTGTTAATAATCAGCATAAAAATGTTCTCAATATTTATCCAACGCACACATAGGACGTAATATATACTTTGACGTCTACATAAAATAATTTATTTAATAATTTTTTAATTTCACTAACTCGACTTCAATAATTTTGTTGAACTAATTAAAAAAAAAAAAGAGTACTTTTATTTTATATTTTTACAACTCTCTATGTTTTTTTTATTACACGCGAAAAGCGTTTTCGCGCACACAAACACGCGAATAATAAGCTTAAACTTTAATGAATTCGAGTCAAGCTGGTGGTGGAGTTTCCGTATTTGCGTAAATTTTGCATTTTGTGTGTATAGAGTTACCTCTATGACGTACTTTCAAACAGACGAGCGTCTACCATTAATGTGAAAACGTACAAACAGCATTTTGCGGCGGAGTCTCTCTCGTTCACACGCCGCTACCTTAGTTGCTGAAGCGCGCGCGCGCGCGCGAGCTCTTGCTCGCTCGCTCGCTCGTAAACAGTTTCTTCTTACTTTATCTACACATCTAACCAAAGCACCTGTTCAGCTAAGTCGGGGCCACTCGCTCGAGAGATGCTGACTGCGAGAGCCACTTATCTTCCCAGTCTTGGCTTCACAGCGGGATCTTTCCGCTCGGTGTAGAGATACTCGATACGACGAACATTGGCGCACTTAACAATGTCGTTCACTTCGTTCGTTGGTTAAACTGATATTAACCGCTTTACGTCTATCTCAAACACTCGATATATCTTGTTACGATGACTAAGCTACAAAATTAAGAGTCCGTTAAAAATGGAACTTCGCAAGAAGAACTTTTTTATCGAAAGGTTAAGATAAATTGTTTCGCGACTCATGCATGAGTCGCAAAACTTTGCAAAGCTTAAAATTTTTCAACGAAAGTACAAAATTTACAATTTATTTTTTAAACAAATGTATGTTGCAATTATAAATGTTATATTAAATCTCCGTTCGCGCGAACTAAACGCTTGTTATTGTTTCACGTGATTTTCCAGCGGTGTAATTCGAATCACGTGCAAAAAGAGGTTCTCGTTGATATTTCCTCGTCGTGTCTCACTTTGTGCTGACTCGTGCACGCACGGGATCGTTAATTCAAAGCAAAAGTACACGACAGTTAAAATTTATATAATTCCACAAGGGGACAATCGTGCCGTTTGTCGCGCGGGCTCTTTGCCGCGCGAGTGTTTTATATAAAGTATATCTTTATTAATATATTCGCAGGGAGTGGGTTAAAGCGGGAGAAACGAGCGCGGGCGCTTATGGCATTCGAGAGGGGTCGATGGTGTCCCGCAATCCTCTTAGCGGCTCCCGACCACCCTTCCCGCGAAATGTCACCACTCAATAGCGAAGAGGGTAGCGCGCGCAAGCCTTACCATAGGAAATTACGGGGAAACGCGCCGGGCGTTGCAACGTCCAACGTGCGATCGCGTTGTGTGCGAAATGCGCGTGTGCATTATGTGTGTTTGCGCTAAGGATCGGATTATATGTCGCAAATTGACAATCCACATACGCGCGCTGGTTAAGTCGGACAAACTCATTTGCCGCGTCGCCGGTGGACGGTCGCCGTAACGAGTTGGATATTCCGTTGTCGTCGCGCGCGCGCACGCAAACCGATTAACAAATACCCGGAAGTAGTTACATTTGTGATTGCGAATATTTATATATACGGGGAATTTGCGCGTAAATCGAGCGTTTTGTAGCTCTCGTGGAGAAAAAAAATTTACACACATTGATGAAAAAAAACCGGCAAAAAAAAGAAACGTATGTGTCTAGAATATTGAATTTACTTGCGATTAAAAATTAGTAGCCACAAATCCGCCATAGGAGGGAAATCCGATAACGTTTTCTCGTTTCTGATACACCTCTCGCAAAATACGCTACATTAATTTAGCACAAATAATATAGCGCGACAAGTTAATACAAAATTATTTAATATCTCTAGAAGATACAATCCAACGACCCTGTTGGAATTGTTTGCAAAATTCATAGTCGCGAGCTAATACGTTCATGTAGCTGTAAATAAACGCCTACATGCGCCCGAACATGTAGAGATATTAATAAATTAATTAGTCAACTAAATTAATTACAGCGCATAATTAAATCGTATACTCGATCAATTAAATAATTCGATTATCATAGACGAGGTAACAGCCCGCGTAATGTTTAAGCGCAGCTAGCGGGTCGTATCGACATCGCATTTCACACATACAGATTAGCTCGGACATTAAATAGAGAAATTAACGTGAACATTAATATTCATCGAGCAAAGGTACGAATGCACGTAACGTTTCCGCAACGGAACGCGAATTTTACAGAAACGCCGTGTACGATAATACGCGCGGGAAGGGGCGGGAGTTACCGATCGATTTCTCGCAACGTATAAATCTCGCAGAATATAAGTAAGCGGCAGACAAACGATGAATAAATTAATAAGTAGAATTAATTAATTATATATTAGCGCGGCGTAGTGCGATATAGCGTCCGTTTATCGGAATAAAACAACGTGTTGTTTTATTATTCCCGAAGTGTCTTTTTTTTTTTTAACGAAACTTTTCGGGCGCAAGCATTTCTTTTTTTGCCAAAATACAAGAGCTAGGGAAGTGACGCACACATTTTCGACAAAATCGACGATTCGATTAAATCGATCGCTCTATAAAGTCGTTACCGATAAAATTGAACGGCCGACCGGCGTGAATTTTGGGACGTGTGGTATCTCGTGGCTTCCGAAGCCAGGAGGATGTTACAGCAGGGGCGAGAGATCGTGCGAGATCGGAGGTGTCGGAAGCCGGGGGTGTGAAGTGTCGACGGCCGAGGGTCAGGGCGGGCCCGGGAGCAGCGGGGTGGAAGAGGTGACTATAAACCACGGAAGACAATAGCTGCTTCGGTAATAGAATAACGCGAGACCACGGCACGTCCGATAGCGATTCAATTAATGCCGTTATCCAGGGGGATCCTGCATGCGCGGCTTTTGATCGCGGGCGCACCCTCCCCGCCCACGTTCCCGCGTCCTCGTTGCGCGCCCGCCCCCATCGTCCCCTTGCGACTATCCATTGAGCCGGAGCTTGTTGGATATTCGATCGGATAGATTGCCGCTGTTGTTCAATATCGTAGGCACCTGGCGACAATAAAGGTTGCATTCGCTCTGCCTGTCGAAGGCCTCCCTTCTCCGCCACTTGCCCTCCCTCCCTCTCTCTTTCCCCTGTTCTACAACCAAGCCTCTCGAGAGATTCAATCATTACCCCGTTGCGCACCCACGCGTGCAAATCTGGACCGGAGCAATAAGTTTCCGGCCTGCGCATCGCTGACGGCCGGCGAGGAAGTCAATTGACCGAACGCGGATTTAAATTCAACGTGATTCAACGTGAATGGATCGATATCCGACCGGTGGTCTTTTGAAATGTATAGCGGCTTGTTTATGCTATCTGCCGAATGTTGCGACCCTAAAAGCTCGGCTGCCACGGTTAGATATGGGAGCAAAGCTGAGAGAGATCTTCCGTTGCGAGGAGTCGAGCCAATTTACAAAAGTGATGAGAAATCAAATTACGAAAACGTGAATAAAATAGAAATTTAGTGAAATAAAATATATGACGTTATATTATATATTCTAATTAAAAGAATGGAAAATTTTTATTTGATAATTAATTAGTTCTTCATTTTCTTTCCTGATCTAATTGTGTGTCGCGCAATTAGACCGGTATTGGGGAAAAAAAAAAAAAAAAACGATAATATGGAGAGAGGAACAATAATTTTAATATCCTCAAATGAACGTTCGCAAAAACTGTACCGACAGCACCGAGGTTTAATTCCAATTTAGCGGTTTCCGCCAACGTCATCCTTAGTCCGAGCTTCAGCATATCTGGAATGTCCGGTTTGAATTATGGCGAGAACACTCGATCTCGGATTACAGTTCATTTGGCCGATTTCCAATTACAATTGAACCGATTACCGAAGCGGCCGAAGCGAGCGGAGGGAGGTAGGCGAGAAGCGCCCCAACTAACAAAAAGCTCTCTCTAGCTTCAATATCCCCTGCCCCACACCCCTCTCGAGTTGCCGCGAACGCGCGCAACTCGCTTCGCGTCCCCCGCGATTGCGGAATGTGGCCGCGCGTAAATGCGTAATGTACTTTATTATCGCGCGCATCGGTGATGTACGAGGCGGCGCGTGGACTTCCACACAATTTTCACAATGTTCCCGCGGCCGGAGACTAATTTCGGCTCGCCGATTAACCGTATTCCGCGTCGATTCCGCGCGCCGATCGATTAAAGCACGCGATATTCTCGGGCTATATATTCTCGGAAACCGCGCCGCCGCGCCGGGCTCCGTCCAACACGCGCGTATAATCAAATCGAATTGACCGTTAACAAAACGATACATCGCGGGAAATGGATACGCGGCAAAAGTGCTAAAACGTGTACGATATATATACACGCGCGTGCGGTTTTCCGCGAAAGACACACAACAGAGATTTCTTTTCCTCTCGTTTTAGCCGGAGAGAGCTTTTGTTTCTGACTAATTGGCGCGCGAACGCGCTGGATCTTCTTCTCGATTTTTCAGTCAGGATAGAAAAAAAAAACGAGATAAATAAAATAAAAAAGTCGAATACGCGGCTAATACGGGAAAATAGAGCGAAACGAAATCCGCGCGGATACGCGACGGATTTCGCTTGCAGACTGGATTCGGGGAGGGTTTATTTACCGAGCGAACGTTAGTCTCGCGAAAATACCCCACAAAGCCGATTGCACATTCTTAAAGCACGTCCCCGCGCCGTTTTTCCTCTTCTCACAAATCTTTTAATACATATAGTCGCGTGTAATCCAATCTGTGTATACAACCGCTTCTATCGCTCGCGTTATAATAAAAAAAAAGAAACCCTCCCCCTCCCCCGAGACAAAACGATGACATACATATAAGTCGGTGATGTAAGACGCAGAATTGCACGCACGAACGCAATCACTCTTCGGTGGCGATAACTCGATAAATTTATAATCCGCGGTTGCCTTTCCCGACAACCCTGGAACAACGATTCATATAATGGGGCCGCCGCACGCGAATCATGTATCATTCTAATTGATTCTAAGCATACGGATACAAGACAAGGAAGAGAAGCGCACAGATACATGGGGGCGCGCGCTCGCGAGTCGAGAAGCGAAATGAATATTCATCCTACAAAATCGCGGAGGAATGTTTCCGGGGTGTTCCACATCTGTCCCTGATAAACGAACGCCGCCGCCGCGCGTTGCGCCGCTGGAATTCATTTGTTGCTTTAATGGCGGGAAACGCGAGTTCGGAACGATGAGTGGAATGACCAAGCCCCGGGCTCTTCTCCGAGAATTTACGAGTTCGCCGAGAAGTTACTCTCTCTCGTTCCCCTATTGTCGCGAACAGAAATTGTAATTCTGCGTCGAGTAAAAGAGAGATCACATTTTGTGATCAGATGCTTTGGTTGTTATCAACTTTTTTTTTTTTATTACTCGCAAATCTCCGACCACACTGTGATTCGTTCTCGCTTGTTTCATCGAGATTTCGAGTAGCTTAAGTGATGATAAAGGATCTCGAATAATTTGATGCAATTACTAAGTCCGGATGCAAAACAAAGTGTCGCTTGATATAATGTTTGTTCGTTGGGAAACTACACTCTCCGAATAGAAAGAAAGAGAGATTACATTTTCGTTATCCCCGCGGTTCAGCGATAAACGTCGGGGACGCAAATACACCGGGCGCGCAAAAAAAAAAAAAAAAAAAAAAAAAAAAAAAAAAACCGCATGATCCTCTGTTTCTCCCTTATCGGAGAGACCGCGCCGCGTAGCGTGCGGTGTTTATCAAGCAAACACGCACGCGACCGTCACATTGTTGTGTGTAATACGCAGTATCGTGGCGAGCGTTATTAATTCAACGCGGGGGTATGTTGCAGCATGGAAAATTTGCGCAAGGAATTGTCTCGCGCGTCGAGTTTTGATCGGGACGAAGCGAGGGAGAATGGGGGAGAACGGGGATTGTAAAAGAATTAATCCCGCATATATATATATATATATATTCTATAATACGTGAGCATGAGAGGGCCATTAAAGGCTAACTAGCTGTTGGCGCTGATAGGCTCCAACGCGCGACTCTGCTACGCTCTCGCTGTATTACGTAAACTTTATATATTTCCGCGCCTGCTATCTTCTCTCTCTCTTTTTCTCACCCTTCGTCGAGCACACCTCGCACATCGAGCACAAAGTTTATTACCGTGCTGTAAAACGTACGGTACGAAATGGCGCGCGCACGCATCACATATCATGTATACAGTGTGTGTGTACATATAGGTACCTCAATTTTATTGTGCGTAAACTGCAATAAGACAGAACCGCGTAAGAAAGTCGTTTTCTTCGTACGTACTGTACACTCTCTTATATTTCTCTCATTCTGCGGAACACACATTTCGCGCCTTCTCGCCGCTAAGCGAGAGAGAGAGAGATTGATTGATTGATTGATTGAGGCTTTATTTATAATGCGCTCTGGGAAGATTCCCCTCAAGCGCAGAAATAACAGAGAAAAATAATA
>QVOA01022127.1:0-21826 GCA_014825685.1 Pseudomyrmex cubaensis
CACCGAAGCAGACATTTATTTCCGCTCGCGGAGCGTCGCCTTAAAAATTCCCGACGAGCGGTGTGTTGCGGTAAAACCCGATTTCCCGAACGAAATGAAATGCTTGTACACGTAGATCCCCTGTGTATAAATAAAATGCGGATTCTGAATTTCCCGCTTGTCCGACGGTTTCGCCAATTTCGGGACATACGCGCGTTGGGTTTTATCCAACGCTGAATATCCTCCCGGTGTGTGGCGCGAAGAAAATAGAAAACGGAAAATTCTCGAACGGCCAATAGGATCGGGACAGAAATTGCGGGCGGCACTCGATTTATCAGGCCAATATAGTGCCGGGGAGGGGAAGCGACTTAGCCGTCGGGCCATTATCAGCGTCGTAAATCGCATTACTTGCGAGCAAGCTCGAAATCCGAATCAAAATGTTGCATTTTGACACGTAAAGTAGATCCGAACGGGTTAATTTCCCTCGCGACGCGGAAACGCTCTCAAAATTAGCGACTGTACGCGCGTGTGAACATACACACGTGAACACACACTCGACTTAATTAATCGTGAGGTTGATCATTAAATAAATTTTAATTCGAAAACTATATTTTTTCACGTTGCACCGAACATTTCAAGCGTGTGTGTGTGCGAAAGACGAAGACACTTCTCCGAGCCAAGTTTTTCGCCTCGAATTCACTGCGGCTCTCTCTAATCGATTTATAGCGGAGTGGGCGCGGAAACTGTTTCCGCGATGTGATAACGATGATTTACTATTGTAAGGTTCTCCGTAGGAGAGTGCCATCGTCGGCAAGGACGTAAGTAAAAGTATTACCGCGCCGCCGTGATATCGCGAGCACAAAAGCCGCTCTGTACCATTTCGGCCGTTGCGTTCGTAAATTAACGTCGCTTCTAACAAAGGAAAACGTGCGAAAATATGAAATACAGATCGTCGAGAAATCATCTCCGCTTTATTCGGGAGAAGATAATAATTATTCCAAGTTAAACCGAAATGTGTTTTCGAAAGTCATTCGCGCGCAAGAAGCACGGACAGAGGATATGATTAAAGAACGTTCTCCGATTCTGGAACGTCCATTTTTTTTTCTTCGACAACGATATCATATTCCGCGTTGACAACAGCAAGCCATACGAAACGTTTTCAGCAAACACTCGACGTTAGCGTCGTATTACGTATTTTCTGGTAGGAAACGCGAAGCGCTATCGAAGCTCCGCGCAGAAGTGCTACTTGGAAGTTCGCCGCGGCGAATATATAACAGGTCAGAGAACAAAAATGACGACTAGGAGAGAAAACTGATATCAGGAATAAAGAGAGAGAAAGAGAAGGAGAGAGGAAAGGGAGCGATATCGAAACGCGGCGTTCCACTTTATTTTGATCGCAATTGTTCGATAACGCCGGATGGCGCTTCTTCTTGAAGCACAAAACGACGGGATGCAGCCCGGTTTGAGAAATGGGTACGAAATTCTTCCTGAAAGCTCGGTGTACTTACTTCTTTTTGCATCTGGTCGATGGCCGCGGTTTCCCGGGATCGCACGTAGTAGTTCTCAAGGAAGGTGCGATTCAAATTCATTTTCAGTTCGGGACCAACTTGTTCCTCGTAGAGACGCGCCAGCGCGCCGACCCCGGCCTCCAGAACGAGCACCGCCATCACCACGAAGATGTACTGCGTCGGACAGAAGAAAGAAGACGTGTGAAACAAAAAATTATATTAAAACTGCATTAATTCTTTGCGGTTCAAAATTTTTTCCTAAGTTCTAACAGCCCGAAGTAATTTTATTAGCGTCGAGTCTCACTCGATGTTGAACCGCAAAAATCAAATTATATTTTACCCTCGAAAAAAAAAATAAAAACTAGTTATGGAAGCGCAATAAATCCCGTTCAATTAAATGGAAATTCCACTGGAAGCTGTGCAGCAGCAAAATTTTCATCGAACAAGCTTTTAATAAAAACCGGCTTATCTGCAGCTACTACTTTGCTGTGTGTCCAAAAATATTAATTTTCTTTGAGATGATGAAGTATGAAGGAACGATTTTTAACGTGTCTCGCGTCCCCGTCCGGTTATGTAACGCGATAAAGTTCTTGGGAGATGAAATCTGTCAGATCTATCAGATTTTCCTAGAAAGAAAAAAACTTGTACGCGGTACGTATCGAAAATCATCGTCGATTCGAATGTGTTAGAAGTGTTTGTTAATCAGCGTGCGAGACTCTGGTCGTTACGCAAATAAAAATAAAATCGCAATGGAATAAGAATCGCGAGAACGGGACAGCTGAAGTAATATACGCGCACATTATCGAACGCCATATAAAAAACGCCATGTATGCGATTCATGTGATTCTACAAATAGACTATCTTTCGCATCGCGAAACGCACATAATCATCTCTCGCGCGAGAGATTGGCATCTCTCTCACGTGTTTCTTTTTGTGTAAAAATGCTAATACAAAAATAACACAAATTCCGCAATGTGAGCGATTTTAATACCGCGCATAATTTGCAATACGGATTTGCGAGGCGAAGCCGCCGCCGGGATGTGCCAAGATTCACATCGCTCGTCTCCCAGTCTCGCTCTCTCGGTATAAAGCGCCGCGGATGTATTAAAATTGTGCAATGCTCACTGAAGCGCTCACTTTTTCCGACTTTTCATGAATATAAACCTGACCCCAGAGAAATATGCGAGACTCGCAGGGATTCACGCCCTTCCGACAATCTTTTCTTTCTATGAATATTCAAACGCGGTGACTAACTATCGCTCTTGCGTACTTGAGCTAGCTCGTAAGAGATCGTGTATATTGCGAGAAAGAAAGAGAGAGAGAGAGACGTGGAAAAGAAAGTTTTCTTATTTAATAATTTCATATGATTATTAATTCCATTCCGTAACGTGACGACGCTTGGCTTCGCGGTGAAACTCAGTCAACTTGAAATCGAGCACGTCGACAAGAACGTAATACGCGCGGTGAAATATTATTCGCGGATACGTAACGAAGAGAGGAGAAGATGAAGAGAGGAGAAGATGAAGAGAGAAAAGGAGTATCGACAGCTAATTTGTGCTCGATTCCCAACCTCGGAATTAAGCCGTCGCGTATCGCGAGTGAATCACGATGTTCTCTCTCTCGCGTAAGCACTTGGTATTCCGATCTAATACAACCGACACACCGGCGAAGACAGCCAAGTGTGTTGCACAAACGGGAAGATTGATGAGAGTCCGTGGAAATTCATGATTTAAAGATTTTAAGAGGCCGGATGGAGTTTTATCTACGATTGCGGTGTAAATACGTGTGAAAAATATATTTCGCGCGGAATTAAAGAGCGTGTTTTAAGCGTCCGTGTCTTTACCGACGTTTTGTGAAAATCTTTTAAAAAACCCTTCGAAATCAATGTTTCGCAAGTATCAACGTTTTCCAACTAGATCAACACGCGTTCGTGTGTGCGCGAAATTAGAGCGGTCGTATAAGGCGATACGCGATGATCGATCGGGTTACCGTGGCATAATCAGGATGACGTGGGGATGAAACGCGCCTAGTCTCCCGACGCAATATCGTATAATTCATAATATATTAGAATCCCGCTCGACAAGCGCGCGCGTAGCGCACGACGTGGATGTTCTTCGTTGGTTTCCATCTTCGTGGTCGTTAGTCGGTATCCGTTTCAATCCGTTATATGAGAGAAAGAGAGAGAAGAGAGCGGACGGAGATGAAACACAGAGATCGCTTCCGCTTCCTTCCCCGTCACTCGGAATCGAGTGCGTCGAGAGTGCATCGAGAGAGACGTCTGCCGCCGTACACGGTTGTTGTACCTACATGTATTACCTAAGTGCCACGTACATATTAGTACCTAAGTCAATAAATCGTCCGGAATATGTTGTATATATATATATATATAATATATATATATATATACACGTGTTATGGCAGAAGCTGGCACGCGCGCGGAGAGGATGGAACACGGCGGGAAGGAATGGCAATCGACAGTTTGGAATTGGTGAGAAAGCTGATAGTGAAACGGGGCGGACGATAGATCAAACGCATCCTCCCGATTGCATTGTCCCGAAGATAATCGCGATTGAATTAATGCACGCAATAACAGAGACGTGGTCGCAAAACTTTTTTGTCGAAACTTTCTCGTAACCCACCGAGAAAATAATCAACTTTTTACGTTTTAAATCTCGCGAAAGCGCACCGTCTAAAATACGCTCTGTTATCTCGCAGTAATCACGCAATTCGAAAACTGTAGCCCGAGTCGGAAACACAACTCGGAAAAAAGATTACCAACTTTGCGCGCGAGTATCCAAATAAACGGAATAAAACCCCCGGAAGCGCGAGACAATAGAACAATGTTGAATGAAAGACATAGGAGTTTTGAGAGAACAGAGATACGAAAATAGGAGAAACTTCTCTCCCTCTCTCTCTGGAAGAGAGAAATAACATTAAAAGCGCAGCGAAATCGTTTAATCTTTCATTGTATCGCGCGCGCGCGGAAAATGGCAGACTGTACCAATTTTTCGCAGAACAATTATGACTACTCTATAGTCGACTACAATTACACGAAACGGATATTGTTCGTTTTCGCGACGCGTGGATGCGCACCGTGAATGCGATGAAACTGCGACAACAATTCTTGATCGTCATTGCGGACGAGCGCAATTTTTTTTTTTTTGTTCACGCGTATTCCCGAAAACTTTTTGAATGTCGCGGCAACACAAAATTTCTACTTCTCTGACGAACAGAACTTTATAGTTTGCACGATTTTGTGCACGCAGCTGGAAAACTTTTGAAGGTTTAAAAAGAAAAAAAGAGACAAGGTTTAAATAGATCTTTGCATCGTAATGGAAAGACGCAAAATAATAGCAATTTTTGAGTGAAAGCAAAAGAGAAGGATCTTCCTTAAGGAAAAACAAAATGCGCGTTTTATTGCTTTCTTACGTAATCCGAGGAGAGAGAGAGAGAGAAAGACAGCGAGATATAAAAATAAAACAATAACAGCTGATACCGCGCAAAGTGCCTCGAATCTGTCGTAAAGCTCTGCTTTATGCCTCGAATTAAATTACATGTCGTGAACTTACGCGGCCGTTTATTTTAAGAGCGACACGCGCAGAAATACAACATGACGCATCTATTTTTACGTCGCTTGTTGTGTAATATACACTTCCTAACCCATTCAACGTTTTTTTCCCGTTCGTTGCGTAACGTGCGACGCGGCAGATCCGCGCGCGAAATGATGCGTTCTCGACGCGAACGAGTTTTACGCAATTAGAGATCGAGCGCGAATGGATAGAGTCGTAATTCGAGAATGCGGCGAGAGATTAGTGACGGAGTGTTTTGGCGCGATTTAAACTTTTCTTATTCGCTCTACGACAAGTGAGAAGATCGCAGGCGATTTATTATCACGTCGGCGCGAAATAGTCGATCGACAAAAACAATAAGAGTATCATGGTTGTAATAATGTTCGGAAAGGGACGATTAAAAAAGATGTAGCCAGCACAGGCGGCTTTGAAAAAGTCGCGCAATTAAGACCGAACTGATGATTCGAGCGGAGGTGTGGGTTAAGTGGAAATTATCTGGTGATTAGCGATGGTTATTACGAGCGATTTAACCCTCATTTTTATGTGAATGGATGACTCGCTCGAGTTGAAAGCTCTTACGCGTCGATCTCTCGGGGGTGAGAGAATTAAATACTAAAAAAAATTTTTTTTATATTTTTCTCCAATATCTCGATCGTACGCGAGAAGTACGAGTAAGTTAATATTAATCTTCTCCATCGGTCTCTTCCATTTATCGATAATTCCGCAAATGGAGATCGAAACACTCGATTTGTAATTATGACACAACCGATTGTAAATTATATCGTTCGTCGGAGTAACGAACAAAGGAGTTCGAGGTTTGAATCTCGTGTTCGAATGTCAAAGCACTCACGTACAAAGGGAGAAAATAATTTGTTTTGCGCCTTGACGGGCACTTACGCAATTGAGATCGCGCGCGTGACGTGAATTGTTGTATATTGTATTGTACGTCTTATCAGGTCGATAAAGGCGAGTGTGAAAGGACTTCAACTGGTCGGCAGATTGGATGAAAGATAATTCGATTGCATCAATTAGACACTCGGTGGAAGTTTCTGCTCGCTTAAATGACGTTAACGCTCGGCTCGGCAGCGATTTGTTTCGCGGAGAAAAAAATTGCACGCGATCGGAAGAGAAGACACTTGCTGTCGGTCACGATCGTCGAGAGCTTTTGCGGAGGACGCAATACATCTATATATTAAACACGGAGATAATAACGAACAACTTAACGCGTTTGATAAATTTTCTTCGGAAACTTTAAATGGAAGTAAAACAAGAGAGAAAGAGAGAAGCGATGACTAATTCCCGGAGGAACCACGTGGCGGAACACCGCGGTTAGTAACGATCGGCTAAGCTCGTTACTGGTGTTTAACTATCATTTAGACCGGATTAAAGATAATCCAGTCGGTGTCGTTGGAGATATAGCGAGAAAGCGCGAGCTACCACTTACGGCCGCCGCCGCCGCCGCCGCCGCCGCCGTGCGCTAACTCTCTCGATTAAGGTCGATTTATTACTCAGCGAAGGGTGTCCTCTTCTGAAAGGGGGAATGTGAAACGAGGAGATGTAGAGGAAGACCGCTAAATGCATAGGTAGGCGATATCGTGAATAACTAATTTGTAACTTCCCTGCAAGCGTGTTCCGCAAATGTTTCTCGAGAATTACACGCGCAAAATTGGTAAAAAATCTTTGCGTCTTTCCTTCTCTCTCTTTAGAGAGCAAATCTAAAAGAGACACAGAATCTCTCTCTCCGAGTAACCGTAGCATTTCTCAACGAGTAGTAAATAAAGCAGACTGTAAATCATCATTAGCTCCGGAGAAAAGTACGACGACGACGCTCCGGGAGAAAGTTCGCCCCGTGGGAACGCAAAATAATATCGCGGGTCGACGCGTGAATGCGCGCAATTTGTCAAACTCGATCGCGCGCGAAGGTGTGTGTGTGTGTACGCGCGTACACGCACGTACACATCGCATATTCCTCGGAGACACGCGCAAAACACCGTATTAAATAGATAATTCGCGTAAACAGCAGACTTATCACGCAACGCGCTCGTCGGAACGCGATATGTATTTTAAGTTTGCGCGCGTTAGAATCGCACGGCGATGTTTTTCTCGCGTGTTGCTTTTCAAGAGCGCGAACTTATAGGTTGACTGCGAGGGCGAGAAGCCGTGTGGCCGCGAGCAACGTTGAAGGAAAAGAGACTTTGTCGAGCGATAATGTCGGAGGTGGTAGACTGCGGGTAAGGTCAAAGGCGAGTCTCAACTCCCCTTATATACCTGAAAGTTCAAAGGAGGAGGCCAGGTATTGTTAATATAGTAACTTTTAGCGACAGAAAAGAGGAACAAAGAAGGAGAGAGAGAGAAAGAAGAAGAGAACCCAAGTCGCCAGCGCGCGGTGAATTATCCCCGTATCGATATTACGGTTCATTGTAATCGGCCGCGGGGTTATCGATTTTTCATTTATATTCCGAGAGTGAAGGGAGCGAGAGGACTTCCTGCACGACGTCGTCGTCGTCGTCGTTGTCGAAGGTCGAAGTATTTTTAGCGGTTCCGCGCGCGCGCACGCGCTCGGTGAGCGTGAAGTTTGCGGAAATACGAAATTATATGATCGGACGCGCGATAAGTCGGAAATATAGAGGCGCGTTGTCGCGGAAAAATGGCGTTTAACATAAAGGCGCGATGTTAAAAATTTTGTTGCCGAATTGGTCTGGAACGAAAAAATAAAAAAAGAGAATGACATGCAGTCAATTATAAAATAAATTATCGTCGTGCGCTCGCGGTCGCATGCGCATCAGAACGAACGATATTACGACCGTTACTTGTTACGACGCGCGCTAATAAGGACGACTTATTTTTTTTTTCCCGACACACACGAGGATTAGTTCACTTTGAGAGCAACAGTTTTTAATTTACTCGCATAACCCTCCTATCGGACTTTTTTTTCCTCGCCAGTCACGTAACAAACTGGCTTCCAACAAAGACTCCGCTTCGCCCCGAGCAATAATGTTGAAGCCCCGCGCGCTCGGGCTAAGTCAAAGGAATGTTCGAGCCCGTAGGTGAAGAGGGGCTCCGTCCGCGACTCCGGAGCAGCGTGCTCGAGCTACTTTGAACCGAAGTTCTTCTCTTGTTGAAACTCGCAAAGAAGGATATTAACAACGTTGTAAATAATTCTTTTGAGAAACCTCAGACGATATTCAACATTGACAAGCGATTGTTAAACGGAATGAAAAGATGGCGATGAATCATTGATAACCGCGCAAAGCGAAGGCTTCAAAAGGAATGAATATAAAAAAAGTGTAATAATAAAGGAGCTAGTGATTTGCTTGACAATAGTTTTTACGATCAACTATTCTCGTTAATAGAATGGCAATTTAAAAGGAAATAATTAAACTGCAATTAAAGCGCTACAAGCTGACGTTTGTGTGCGCGAGACCGACCATTAGATGGAGTGTGTATGTGTGTGTTGTATAAACTTTGTTTAATTAACTTTAACGTACCTAACTACGACAGAGAAATAATTTCCGCCATATTGTATGCGTGCACAAGCTTCTCTCTCTCTGTGTGACCAACTTGCTTTAAGTGATACTGTACTCTCTCTCCGTATCTCTGCAGGCTCTCTCTCTCTCTCTCTCCCCGCTCTCTAATCTACAGACTTCGTATCTCGACTCCTGGTCTCTGATATCTACTCCGTTCTACTCGAGAAACTCCGCGACTTTACACGGTCTGTGTACGGGGAATTACGGAGTGCAATCAGGAACGATTTCTCATGTAAGAGTAAATAAAACATACGCGCAGGAATCAATGTCTTTATTTTTGCAAAAACGTGATTTTACTCTCGGACAAATATTAATGTAAAAAAAAAATTGTAAAAAATTTTACCGCCGTGTATGTAATTTTTGTAAATCGAAAACCACCTACGCGTTCCGGCAAAATGTTATGTGTTTTATCTCCATTCGCAACAACAACCGACAAACGGCCGTGTTTTCCGCTTATCGCGGAAAATGGTTACGAGGATGCTCTCGATAACCAAGCGAGATTGGTGTCCGACAACGATCGCGAATCCGCAACGTATCGCGACGTCGCAAACGATCGCGCGCGCTTAAAAGCACATCTGGTATCCTCTTCCGAGATAAAGGCGTTTTTCAAGAGCAATTGCGCGTGTCTTCGTCCCCGATATATGTTCTTCGCTCCTTCCTAGCAGACTCATCTCCGCAGCGCATCTGATCTCGCCGTCTTGATCTCGCAAACCCGAGAGAATTAATTGATCGGACGATAAGTATTGCCTCCTCGCGCGCCGATAAATAATTCTCTCTCGGATAAAAGCCGCCCGATGCTCTTCTAATCGCGAGAATAAACGTTCGTCGAGAAGTCGGAGTAAATTATACGCGTAATTATATTTATTTAGTACCGTTTGTCATCTAAAGATCTTTGCGAGAGTTGACCGGGGAATGTTTGAGAAACGGGATTATTACCGCGATCGATCCGATTGTACACATTATACTTGGCGTCAAACTCTCTCTTGTGTGACATCGGTTTCTAGGAAGCGGCCTCTTCCTCATGCGAGGCTACTCGTGATTAATGCGAATATATCACATAGAATTAATACATGCACATATATGACACACACTTAGACTTGCTAAGTCAAACAATTTAAATTAATGACTCGCGAGCCACTGACTAGAGCGACGGCTCTAACCCTCGCGAATGTCTCTTCTCTGCGAAAGGGGATGATTCCCGCTGTCACAGGATTTTGTGCGTGATGTACGACTTACCACAAGGAGGACGCATCGATTTTCAGAAGTTACGCCGCCACATCCGATCCAGCTACCGATGACAGCCAGCACACCTGCGACGATAAGGGCGTAGGCTAAAGTGGGATACGTCGAGGTGGACATGAGCGATATGTAGCTGTGCTTCGCCACCACCGTCCAGATACCGATACCACCCACCACCAGTCCCGACAGCTGCAACAAGAGCAAGAAATCCTCGGCTTATAATCCCACACAAGTATGAAACGTCACGAAACATCCACGCCACGGATGGGCGCGATGTATATCCGCTCGTAATTTACGTTTTGACTTGTTGACGCAATTTGAAAAGATCGAATGATACGTCGATCGATCAGAAACAAAATCTCATAAAGTTGTGGTTTTTTCCGACACGAACATTTTTATTGCCACCGACAGACGAAACTGAATTGTAATCGAACTTTGTTTTTGTTGATTTACACGAAATAAATTCTTTTTTCCTTTTTTTTTTTTTGGAAATTATTAACGAAATGTAAAGCTGAATATTGTTGGATTTTCGGCGAGAAAAAACATGTGATCGCGTTTTCGTGTTTGAATTGTGTCTCGTTGTTCGAAAACTCTCGCCGATATCGCTAATATAATCATCGAACAAACAACAGGAATGGTTCATGAAATGTTTATGTCCACGAAATAATCAGTTCCCATAATGCGTTTAATTTCGTATCATATCCAACGCCAGACCAACGTAAAGTCTGTTTGACTGGTCGCGGATATCGTCGCCGCCCACGACAGCTGGCTACGAGAGTGCGAATACAGGCCCGATAACACAATCCATTTGCATGTGCGCGTACATACAAAATGTTCCGTAACCGAGTAAAAGAAAAAAAAATGCACGAATTACAAGAATTATACTACGATACATCAATTATATAATCTCAATTCGACTTTTAATTCCGAATGGAGAGAAATGTAGACAGTCGACCGTGTAAAAAATCGATCCGAAGTAATTAAGCTCGAGACGCTCAATTAACGAGAAAAAGTCAGAGGAAAAGCCCGTAACTGTTTTAGAAAATTATTCCTGCGAGATAACTGACTTTAATTGCGTTGTCTCGGAAGTATTCTTCTACAAAAAAAAAAAAAAAAATAGATACTTTTTGTATCTCGTTTCTCTCAGTTGAAAATTTCTGCGCGACGTTTTATTTGAGCGCGCGCAGAAATGCTATCATCATCAAACGTCATGACATCACGTCGGTTAA
The DNA here is from genome assembly GCA_014825685.1 of Pseudomyrmex cubaensis. Taxonomy (NCBI): domain Eukaryota; kingdom Metazoa; phylum Arthropoda; class Insecta; order Hymenoptera; family Formicidae; genus Pseudomyrmex; species Pseudomyrmex cubaensis. The sequence continues at coordinate 11,052 of QVOA01022127.1, forward strand.
ACGCGTCAGAGGGTCTCCTTATTCGATCGGACGGAACTTTTTCACAGATTATCTTTTTAGCACTTGGAACCGTTCTCGGAAATGCCGAAAAAAATTTAAAAAAAAAATAATAATAATAATTTTCATCAAGAGTAAATAAGAGCCACCCTCATACATATATTATTACGCTGTAATCTCTACACACAGCAGCGGGAATTGTCCCACTGCTATACTAGTGGGAATTACTATCTAATGCCCGGATATTACGGAATCAATGCATGAACGCTCGGTCAGCGTTCAACTGCCAGCTGCTGTTGCGGCATACAATAATCAGTGATATTACGTGGAGCCCACCGTGAACACACGACTACAAAAGTTCTCCGTACATATCCCCCTCGTACATGTATCTCGTTTATTGCATTCCAATAAACGTCGAGAGAATCTGTATTACGCGGATATGGAATCTCTATCTCTCTCTCTCTCTCTCTCTCTTCCGTCTTTTAAAAAGTTCCGATAAAGTTCTTCAATATTGAATAAAATGCCTCGGTCGCGTGCTTTCTTTCCCCGCGCGCCGTCCCTCGCGTCTATTTTCATTCGGCATATCTTTTAAAGCGCGACAAAATCGAAGAACGTACGAGAGATAGCAGTGGGTTGGCTATTGGAAATAAAGCGATATTGTTTCAAAACATATAAAAATATCGAACGCGGCGTGCGGCATTTATTTATTTGCGATATCGCGGCTTACGCGGGTGGGCGCGCCTATCGTTGTTTTAGGGCCGCGGGAGGCTCCAAAATTACGAGCTCGCGGAACTCGCGGTGTACGCGAGTAAATATGCGGATAACACACAAGCGACGCGCGCGGCGTACACGTATTATGATAATTTGTCTTACCGACAAGCTGTTCCCGCGCAAAACAAAAATGCCTGTAAATTTGGTTTCTCGCAGCTTCCGCAGGGAATATCGCGGTTCGAAATTTCAATTTGCAATGTGTGTGTGTGTGTGTGTGTGTGTGTATTTGCATCGATTATCGAATGTAATTACGTTCTGTAAGTAATTGAAAATAATTGATTAGGTCTGGTAATCAGACAACTCACGATTGCAAGTCTATTAGCTGCATAACAAATTTGTAATTGCACAACATTTTCGCAGTAAATTTGTTTTTGAAATAGAGATTTAAATTTTTCTCAAATCTGACGATACACGTAATTTAATATAATAATATTAATTGACTCACATTAATCAAGTAATAACTCGATAGTTGTTCCTTCTGCGCGCCAAATCGTACGACGATTCTTTTGATATCGCTGCGCGTTTTCCCGTAGTGCGGGACACACAATTCTCGCACAAATAACAAACCCTTCGGACGTAATGCAACTAAAGATCCCGCGAGTCTCGACGTGTCCGGGCAATATTCCAGGTCTCGATATTCGAGACATCTTCGGTGTGCAATACGCGCACGTACGTACGATTGCGCGCAAAAGGAACTTCGATTCCCCACGGATGGGTTATGGGACCCATCGAGAGTGGTGGTACGAGCGGGTCGCAATTTATTATTTTATATCATTGTCCCGTACGTGCGCGGCGAGCGCACACACGCGCGGAAAAACGTGCGTACGTAGCTTCGTCCGCGCGGCCGGATCAAAGATGTATCGTGAACTGTATCGCCGCGATATTCTTCGCGTTCTACGTGCCCGTATTTCAGATCGCCGACCGTATCCTTCGCCGCGTCGTCTCCGATTCGGAAAAATAAAAGCGAGAAGAGAGAAAATCCTGACGTGTACGTCGGAAAAACTATCCGAGAAGGAATCTTCTCCGATCGATCTTTCCGCTCGACATCGGGAAACGCTTCACGTGATTAATCCGCCGCGGCACGAATATAAGAAAGTGGACTCACGTGAAAAAAAAAAAAAAAAAAAAAAAAAAAAAAAAAAAAATAATGCAATTCTGAGGAACTCCGCGACTGCATCGATAATAAAACGAGCTTATCACGCAAGTTTGTGAAAAACCCAAAGATTCTTACCGCAACGTAACTTGCTCCGAAACACTCGTTTCACTTTCGAAAACAAAACAGATGTTCTCTTCCAATGAGTACGCGCGCCGCTCAAGTAAAGCAACCTCGATCAGCGATGTCGCTTGTGTACTTATGCATATAGCGCGACCGATCTATGCGCGAACTGCATCGGTTGTATAACGAGACGACAGCTGGCGAACCGAACGTGCCAGCCAATGTAAGCGCGCGATCAGCTTCTCTGGTTAAACTACATTGCAACTTGGACGATGCTATGCTAATCCTCGCTCGCTAAATTTTGTCGGACAGCGCGCGGAAAACGACGGATAATTAAAGATAAAAATCGTTACATCGTTACAAAACACGTGCGTATACGCGCGCGGTGGAAAAACATTGTGGAAAATTATTGCGGATTCGCACACACATGTATACGAAGAACAGCGAGACGCGAAGTGCGATGTAACGCGATGTTTGTTGAGCGGATTTAATTTTTGTTATTAAATCTTAGTCGCGACGCTCGGTTTTTGCGAAGAAGATTTTAATTACAAAATCGTTTTTCGCGCGAAATGTGTGAATGTTTCAGAAAGAAACGACGACGCGCCATGTGACTAATCACACGCAGTTTCGCGCGGAGAATATATTTATACATTTATTTGGTTTTTGTTTTACCATAAATGTCGATAGAATATTTACCTTGTTTTTGTTACAACTTTTTTATCCCGCTCGTCGCGCGGGCATGTGTTCACGCGCATTTTTACGATTCTCTATTTAGATATCACCAGATCGTAAACTCCGAACGAGTCGTCGTTTATCGAAAACACTCGCTCGTTGACAAGCGGGAAGAGGTTTCGTTCCGGACTGGTTTTCCGATGTTCTCAAAGGAACACGTTCTCCTCCCCTCCGACTCTTCGTCTCCCTTCGCGACTAATCTATTTCCACTCCGATCCACGGGACAAATGAAGATCGTTCTTCGAAATGCAACGATTTATGTAACGGTTTTTTCTTTATTTTATTGCATTTCTTCCGAGAAAATTTCTTTTTTGAATGTTTGAACCAATCCGCCGAAAGGTCACGAACACGATCTTTCTGAAAGAAATGACCTGTTCAAAACAGGAGAGAGAGAAAGAGAGAGCGGAAGACACAGCGTGGAAAGTGTGCGAAGTGAAAAGCCGCAACGAGACGCGACGGCATCTCTCTGCGATTCGACTTTTTCCATTTTTATTCCCGCCCCACGGATCTATCGCGGATCTATCGCCGGAATTGGAAGCATCTGTTTCCTGTCGCGCGTATACCGAGAGTATATCCCTCTCATTCAAGAGCCGGAGATAAATGCCCATTTTCCGCCGCAAACGGAAGAATCGGACAAAACGTTAGGCGAAGTGGAATTAAAGACAAAGCGATACCGTTCGAATTTGTATACCAACCCCTCGCTTGTTCTCTTTCTCTCTTTTTCTTTCTCTTCTCTCTCTCCTTTGTGCACGCGTTATCTATTCCTGATAAAAATTCATCTCGTTATCTTCGGTCTATCGCCGAGAAATACAAAAAATACAAAAAAATGCAGCCGTGCGCAATTACCGTCGCGCGATAATTGCGATAGGGAAACGGAAATTCAAGATACACAAACCGGTCTGTTAAACGAACAAAGACGCGACGTAATGCTCCTTTTTATGCGATCGTAGCGCGATGAGAAAATGAAAAGAATCGCGCGCGAAAAAAAAGAAAAGATTATTATATGGCAAAATATCTTCGTTTTTCAGCCGGACAAATTCTGAAACGTCTCGAAACAATCCTGACGCCAAGCGCATCGTTCGAGCCGTACGCGTTGAAATTATTTCGGCTGCAAATACACCGGTCGTTCTCTGAACAATTAAATCATCATCTCCGCTACGCGCAAACACACGATCATTTCGAAAGTAATTGGAAACTCCCCGAGAGCACTGTGGACGTCAAGTGTGGACTCGCTCGACTCGATTGGCAGTCTTTTACTTTTTGAACGATTTAACGCAGGTAACATTCAACAAAATTTCAAAAAATTCTGTAGTCAGTAAATTTTTTTATAAGAAGTATCTCATTTGTTACAATGCCAGTTTTATGCGAGCTTGCCAAATGCATTCGGTCGCGGCGCACATACGCGGAAATCGATCTGTTTTTTTTTTTGTTTTTTTGTTTTTTTCTATTTCCTATCGATCGCTCTCGGCGCGCCGCGCGCCGGGCTAGCATTTTTATTACATTAGATGTCAGGATTTCAATATCTCGACGATGTACGACCGGACGACGAGGAAATAAATTTTTACGCGGATACCGTTGGCTATGCGGTACGTGAGAGTCATCCCATTACCGTGCCAGCATCCGAAATCTGTGCCGGACAACGCGTATATCCGCCGCACTGTGTAAAGTCCGCAGTCGCGCCCGTTTACGCGCCGGATGTACTCGTTTCCATTTTAATTGCGCCGACAACATTTTGCGATGCGCTTCCGGCTATTTCACAGGTATCGATGGAAACCGTACGCCCGCACAGCTTAAGCTCCATTCGCCGTCCATACTTTCGAATTTACAAGCTCGCAAAATTGTCCCCCCGATTGTTTTTCATGTCAATTTGTCGTGACAACAAAATATTTGATTACGTGTTTGTTAATATGTTAATTATCGTATAAAATGCAAATAATCGCTACTCAAACCTTACGGTAAAGGTTTCATTTTCAATTTACTGAATAATTTTACTTGGCTTCTTCTTTTCTTTTTTTTTTTTTAATTTCTCTTTTATATCTACAACAACTATTTGCAGAAAAACGTTCGGGAAAAATGAACGTTTACTACAAAACGCTACGTTCTACGATTTATAAGCCACGAGACTTTCTAATGCGATCACATCTTATAATAGTCTCACTTGCATGCGCTAAAATCCGTAAATAGAATTTACGCTCTTGTCTTTCTCGCGCGCAGAGAACAGAGTTTGCATTTAACCAATATTCGTCGCGTCGTCTTTCAAGAAATAAATTCGCGAATTCAGTTAACCATTTAGATTGCATTGACGTTGTTTGCAAACGACTACATGACTGACATAATCATCATCGGAATATCCACTTACGTAATTCCGCCCGCTCTCTGTTTCGAGAGAATTGCGTACCCGCTCGAAATATACACGTCTAATTTTAGATTTCCTTTGCAACTTCAATCACGTGTGTCGGGATCTCTGTGCGCGAATTTTGAACAACGCGTATCTCTACACATTGAAGTCAAATATTGTTAAAAAATCCTAGAAAACTATAGCAAACTTTCAACCAATTTCTTTTTGGCGGCAAAACACGCGCGCGAGTTTGTGTCAGAAAGTAAAATTCACGTTTCGAAATGCAAATATAAAAATTATACACACACACACACACACAACCAAGAGTATTTTCCGAAATAATATACGGAAAAAGTTTTGCTTGTCACGTGGCAAGCAAGAAAAACAAAATTTGCTAAGCTACTGAAATTTTTTAACCTAACAAAAAATGTTTTGTTGACAAAGCAAACGAATTTAATAGGCTTAGCAATATTTTCTTGCTCGCCGCATAGTAATTAATCTTTTTGCTATTCCGGCAAAAATTTTTTTCCATCTGCATAATTCAGATTTACTAGTTCCAGAGTTGCGTTTCAGTTACAAAAACGCATAAATAGTCCGAGCACGAGTTTGTTATAATATTTACCATCGCATGTTTATTACAAGCGAGTTCCACGGCGCTTGTACACGTTTTCCCGAACATTTCTTGACAGTTTCTTCGATAGTTCTCTCTCTCTCTCTCTCTTCTTTCCTCGTGTATAAACTTTCATCCGTATTTCCGTCTTCTATCTGTTCGCGTGAGTACGCACGCGCATAAACGTTGCCATGAATTCATAAGTATGCATTACGATCCGGAATGATTACGTACGACACGGTAATTCCCTGCTTGCAACCTTACCTCGAAGATACTGGCTGGATGCTGCCGCGCCGTCGCGGAGATATCATCTGTGCTGCCGTGCACTTTCAGTCTCTCCTTTTCTCCCATCCTCTCTTTACGACGCTGCTGGCATCGCGTTTGACTGCGAATTCTCTCTCTCTCTCTCTGTGTGTGTGAGCTTCGCATGATTTACGACAAACGAGTTAAGAGTGCGCGGCGTAATGATAAACATTTTCGACGTTGCGTGTGCGCGACGTTGCGGACTCCTCGCGCAATTCTCAGACCACGAAGGCGAGAGAGCGCCTAAGCGCGCCGTGTAATTTAATAGAATCGTTTACGGAGAGAGCTTTATGATAATCGAGGAGCCCCCGGGGTTTCGTACGGATTTGCAGCGTCGTCGCTTTGTGTATGATACACGCTTCGTGTTGCAACGCACGTCAAAATACAACACGCGGTCTTCTTTTGATTAAGCAACACCGGATTAAGAAATTATCTTCGCGGTCATCTTCAATCTTTTCCCCGTCATTCTTTTTAGAGTGTTAGAGATGTGAACGGCAGTCTCTTTCTCACAAACAAAAACGCTACTCGGTACTCACGTGAGTGTGAGAAGAGAGAATTGGACCGCGCTCGTAGCGCGTACTCTCTTCTCTCCCAGCATTAAATAAACGAAGAGAAAACGGGCTATTATCTTTATTAGATGCTTTCTAAAGCGCAAATTGTGTCGGCGATCGCCGAGGTAAACACAAGACACAATCAGAAGTTTCTAACTCTCGGTGCGCGTTTATTTTCTGGAGCGCGAACGAAAGAAAAAGGCGCGCGGAATTACGAGAGCGCGGGAACCGTGTTCTATTAATATCGAGTGATCGATATAAACTTGTGAAATATAAAGTTTTCACGTGAGCCCACACACACGTTCGTTGCCGTACACGCTAATATCATTTTATGCGTTTAATTCGCACATTTAACGGACGAGTCTTTATCCCGCGGGAACATGAAGTATCTCGCGTTTGCTTCCGCGTCGAGAAAGAAATAGAGAGAGAGAGAGAGAAAAAAACCGGCAGTTTCCATGTGTATCCTCCTATATCTATCTCCCGTATTTTATGCTACTTTACTTCGTGACCAGGCGTTTATCGCACAAAGGATCTATTGATCTACCGTTTTAAACCGGTAGTCGTCTTCGATTAAAACTCCGCTTTTAATAGCGGCCAATAAATTTCGCTTCGGCAACAACGGCGGCATTTAATCGCCCGTACGCGCATCCGATCGCTCGCGCATCTCTCAGGCGAGAGAAAAGTCTCTTCTCCGAGCCTCGTCGATGCTCGGAGGAAGATGGGCAGGATAAACCATTAGCATAAGACCTCGAGAGATCTCCGGCCGAAGATAGCCTCTCTCTCCTTTCTTCCTCCCCTTTTTCTCGGTCTATCTCTCCCCCTTTTATTTATATAGTCAGGACCAATCAGCCATTCTTACGCGTCCTGTGCACGCGAGTCTGATAAAAGCCAGACCTCTCCGGTCTCTCTTATATATACGTGCCGCGATGCCAAACGAGCCACGGCTCGTTTACAACGTCAACTATCATTAGATACGCGGCACCTTGAAACAAGATATGAACGGATAATGAGCTCGAATTATTATCGCGTCGCGTCTGGTGTACGTGAATATTTTGCAAATTCGACGAGATAAATTGCGTGAAAATAATAAAAACAGAAAATCTGCGAGCAAACGAGATGAACAAAATAGACCGAAATCAATAAACCGAATTTGTAAACGCGGTAAACAAATGCGATCGCGATTGTTAGAGAGAATCAAATAGAATACGTGTCTAAAGCGAGAGAGAGAGAGAAAACACAAAAGGTAAAAGCAAAACGGACAAGCATTAATAATTATTATGTTAATAATTAGCAGCTCTTTATAATATGACGTGTGTGCTGAATTAATTAAATAATATAATTCATTATTGAGAGATACATAAGAGTAATAGCAAAATAAATTGCCGCATCGTATCCCGCGGCTGTGGATTGTTGAAAAATAAAATTCGAAATTTCCCAAAAACCGATACTGTGCTCGCTAATTTGTTTGTCCCCACTCCCTCGATCTCTCGATATCCGATATCTAGAGATATGTCATTTCACGGCGCATTGGATTATTATTCCGCGATGGCGAGCGTGAAACCCAGCCTTAAGCCCAGCGTCGTCGGCCGCCTTGGAATATTCCAAGATCCAATCTCGCGGAGGCACGTAAATCCTCGCGGAGGATATCCCGGAGGATGAGCTCCTTTCTCCCCTTTCCCCCCCCCCGTTGTATTCCGGAGCAAAATTAGAATAATTACACGTATATATCCCGGTCTTTACCGGTCGTCATCCGTGCCCTCGGCTAAGGAAAGCTAGCCGGGTGCTTTCCTTCGGAGGATATTTAGCAACGAGTTATACGCATTCTCTCTCTCTCTCTTGGGCGCGCGACGATAGGCAACGCCGAGGAACTCCGTTTAATCTCCCTTTTCCCTTTTTACGACCGCCATGATCGCGACGTGAAAGATCACTTCCTGTTGTTCAGCGAGAGACAAGATCATCCCGATGTTATCGTGGCACAACACAAAGTGTCATATATTATTTTTCTTCTTAAAAAAGACTGTCAGTTTTATTACATTTTATATTAGAATTTTATATTGTCTGTTATTTAAGAAATTTCTCTTCGCGCAGCAACTGCACAAAAAGAAAACGATAATTGTTCTATAACGCGACTCTAATGACAATGTGCGTGTACGTATTTAACAATGATATTATCGCAATTTATGCGTTTATTATATATAGCAAAACAATGTTAAATTGTAATACGTAACATTATATTCCCGTACAATTTATTATGATGTTCGTACCAGAAACACAATAGCCACAAATCGCGTTATGCAACTAATTCGATATAATAGCTCATCGGAGATGTATTTGCGTGTTACTATCGCATGTATTATGTTTTTAAACATTGCAAACTGTCGGAGCTTGAGTTCAAGCACAAAAATGTCACAAAATGCTGACACGCACGAATCATCTCGAGAGACGATACTCGAGACAATTTTTAAAAAAACAAATGCTTTTCCGCTCTTTTGTCTCTTCTTTCCCGATAACTTTCGTATTTCCATCGCGTTTCTTTCGCGCGCACGTGTCGTGTCGCAGACGAGATCCCGGTGTGACGAAACGATTGAATTGTATCACCTCGGACTCGCCGAGAAGTGGCCGTTATTCGCCGCACGTTACAGGACACGACAGTCGATAATTAACCGAGGTGCCACGGGAATCCGAAATAATTCAGCACACGATTCCGCTATATGTGAGAGGGATTTCGGTTTGCTGTCTCTCTCTTTCTCTCTCACTGCATCGTGCGCATGTTCGCAATCGCTTTCGTCGCCGTCGTCGCCGATATTCCACGATCGCGCGTTCTATCGACGACGTCGAGAATGTGGACGGTATGTATGTCGTAGTTCACCTAGTTCGAGTGCGACAAAATGCAAACGCTGCTGCTGTGTGCGGGAACGCGCGTACGCCTCGGGGGAACACACACCCCCGCCGATATCTTTACCTGACAGCAGTCGGATCGCGAGCATAATTGATGATCAAGACGAGGGTAAATGCGCGATCGTCTTGTTAACGCAAAAGGAAGAATGAGAGGGAGGATAATGGAAGGTTTCGCGCGCGCGATTCCATCGATTTCGTCTGCTTGAAGAGCCGCTCTTATCGTTGCGTGGATTGCGTTTTTTTTTTTTTTTTTTAATGGACGGAGACGTTCCGGACAAAGTGAATTCATCAGTGTATTCCATCGTGTAGTATTGACATGTAACGAGCCTGTTAAATTTTTGGAACAAGAGCCTGAGAGAAAGCCAGCATAAGGATTTTCTTTTCTTTTTTTTTTTTTTTTTTTTTTTTTGTCTCGTTCAATGCAACACATATCTGTGTGACTATTAATTTTTTATGTGATATAAATTATATCTCGCGTTGCAACTTTAAATCGTATTAAAATTTATATGTTGCATTTCAAAAAGATTGACACATTGTCAATAAAATCTCATTAACTTCGTGATAAATTGACGTACATTTTATGTAAAGCAGGAATTCATTACACGATTAAATGCAATTATGAATATTATTATTTAATTCGCAAAAATTTCACGGCCTCTCTCGCAATTTCAATGAGAACTGTCGATGAAATTAAAACGGGACGTTAAAATCCGTGTAAGAGAGAGTGAGAGACAGAGAGAGAAAAAGAAAGTTTGCGCGACAAGAGAATCGAGTGAAATGCTTCATTTGAGCGTTACAGGTTACATATTAGTCGGTAAGTAGCAACTCTATGTAGCGATATAGTTAATTATTACAATTAAGCTATTCTGAGAACACTCCAATTCCCAGCGGAAACTTCCTCGCGCGCACACGACACTGATGTGTTATTAAATATTACTCGCACACTCGCTTGGGCGCGATTACACGCACATTCGTAACAAATTATGTGTATTTTATTATTTCAAAAGAGACGTTTCGCGCGTTTATATTTTCGACTTTCGAAACGTAATGTAACACACAAACGCGCAAAATATTAATTAACGCACGCGGAAATTTGTCGCAAACATATACGCGCATATAATTTATCAACTTTTTTTTTTAAAAAGAAGCGAATGTCATTTTTTCTGTACTTTATTAAAAATAAATTACTTTATTAAAAAAGTTCGCAAAGCGCGGGAGAAACTTTTAAGCTGTATCTCGTTTAAGCCGGAAAAACTACTTTTAATTAATCAGATTAATTCGATCGTTTTCTAACACAATTTATTAAAAAACGTACGATCGAGAATGTGCGAGGAGGTCAAGAGCAGCAGCCGGCTACGT
>QVOA01022128.1:0-45510 GCA_014825685.1 Pseudomyrmex cubaensis
TTCACCAATAATCTATTTCTAATCGATCATTTGCCTTCGTTATGATTTATCATGTAACTTAACGAGAGTAAGAGAAAAAGGGCAAAAATGTTACAAAGAATTTGTTATAATACAAAGAATTACAAAGCACGCAAACTGCAAAGTCAAATTCGTAAAAGTTTGTTTTCCGGCTTATTTCTACATTTGTAATTAAAAACTGTCATCTGTGCATATCGTTTCGAAGAAGCTCTGTTCAAAATTTTGTGTTCGGAATGTTTAGAATAATTAATTACAGTTTTTCGAATATAACATCCCCTAAATCATACGATAGACACACGTAGATCTTCATAGAGAAATATTTCACTTTTTCCGTGCAGCCGATTATTTATTGTTCGCAGTATCGCACCGAAATTTTTATCTATCGGTCGGAGGTGTAGTATATTTGAAAAAACGAGGTAGTTTCTCTTTCTCTTCTACCGCACGACGTGACAATATTTGTCACGACCGACGCGACCGAGGTGAGAGCAATAGAACGCACATTATTTGCCCTCGTAACGTTCCCTGTGTGAGATGCCGTCTGTTTGCCGAGGTTTTGTTTCCGTCAGTTCCGTTTCCTGCGCCAACACGGCGGCTTCTCTGTGATCCATCCTGATCACCGAATACGCGACCGTTTCTCTTTTTTTTTTCTGGATATCGAGATAACGCAAGATATCAAATATATATATATCCAGAATATTCTTTTAACTTCCGATTACGATCAGGCATCCGATCTCTGTGTTTGCCAACCGCCGCTTCTACGTTTGCACTGCGTCTATAGTGTCGAAAACTCGACAAATCTTTTTAATCTGAGAGAGCGATCGATAAAAATGAAGAAACACGATCTTGTGGTTTTACAAAACTTGAATATATTTTATTGCGTATTGTTGCGTCGTATACAATAAAGCTCGATTATATCCGGCAGGTGTTGAACGTATACGAGAAAATCGATATAATTAGTAACATTGAACATCGATTATTACGACGTTTCAATGCGCTATTCACATTCCGTCGTTCTTTACAAGTTTGTAGTAAGTCACAGTTGCGTGTGCTTGTGACGACAAAAAATTTCTATACCAATCAACGTATGTATTTCCCTCCGAGATGTCGCGTGTCAGAAACATTTGAATATCTCTTAATCAGCCATTTAAAACTCCGCATTAAATTTCTCGAAGACTTACTCTCGATTTGCTATTATCGAGGTTGCCATTGTCATTCCGATGTGTGTCTCCATTTTTGGCGGTGCATTTTCGCAGGTTGAATCGCGGTGGCCACGTTGCAATCGCTGCACGCCGCAAGAATAGTCGGCGTCGCCTTTGTGCGCCAATCGTTCCCTCGTCTTCTTCCTCTTTATCCGTTCTCCTCTTCTCTTCCTCTTCATCGTCGTCGATCCTCTTCGCCGTTCCCGTGGAATTTTTCCACCACTCGATCATTCCCGGTGACTTCGTGAGGGAGGCGATCGTCCCGTCCGGATGGGATTGTCCAATGAAGCGATACTGCAAGATCTCAATGGGCGGCGCCCAGAATCCTGGCGATGGCTCGCCGGCCCGGCGACTCCGTGGTGGGGCCCAGTGAGGTCCGAACGGGCTCGCCGTAGTGGGGGGATTGACATCGACTACTGTGCAATTCCCACGTGTCCTGGGAACCCCCGCGGCATCATGTCAGCCCCCGATTCTCGCTTTTGCACGCTCCTTCCCTCCACCATCACCTACACTATCTGCTTCTCATCGTCAGCGGCAAGCGTCTCTCCTTCTGTCTGCCTGTCTGTCTCGCTTTCTTTTTCTCTTTCTATCTCGCCTTTCTTTCACTTCCACATACTTCTTTCTCTGTGCATTTCTCCGCGTCTTTCACATTCCATGCTAAAAATGAACGGATAATTCCTCTTTCCCAGATTTTTCCAAGATAGCAAAATTCTTTCTTTTTTTTTTATACAGATTTGTCATTACATAAACAGCTTAAATTTATTTAAAAACCTGCGATTGTCTCGTTAATGTAGACATTATAATTTTGACAGCAGAAAGTGTCAATCTCATGTGTATTTTAAGTTTGGAATAGAAAATGCCTTAAGCTACTTTTCGGCAGAAGTCAGTAGATTTCAGGTTTTGGGTACGAGAGCGCTACCTTTATGGCTTTTATCGTCAGCGCTACCGCCCCCGCGGGGGGCATCCTTTCGGGAAAGAACGAAGGCGGAAGGAAGCAGAGCTAAAGTATAACTCAGAGCGGTATTTCGAATACAAAGAGAGAAAGGGGTAAGGGGAAACTATGAGATTATACCAGAAGGGTCTTGGCTGCGTGGGCGAAGAGGGATGCTCTCGTCTCACGGTTATGAGGGCGGGCCCAGACACGGTGGAAGGGATCGGAACCTGTAAAGCGTGGAAGAGAGGGAGCAGCTACGCGGGGACAGTTGAAGGGGATAGGGGAAAGCGGACGGGACCCGCCGAGCGGGAGCTCAGGAAGCCGCCGTCGACGAAGGATTTGTGAATAACCGAGCTGCTATTCGGCGACCGGGTGGAACAAGGACGCACGTAGAGTCAGGACAAGGCGCGCTACCACTTCTTCCCTTCTTCGTCCGGGCCTCCTCTTCATCATCATCCTCCTCTTTCACCCAACACCCGCCGTCACCCTCTTCCCTCATTTTCCTTCTTCTTGCTCCCGTTCCTCCTCCGCATCCCTCTCTCTCTCTCTCTCTCTCTCTACCGGCATTTCTTCCTCTCCCTCGCTACGGCTTCTCGTGCCTCCCCCGCCGTCCCGGCAGCCTCTTTTCTACCTCTACCACCGCAACGAGGTCGAGGCAGGAACATCCTGGATGTGTACGTTCCCCGTGGAATCGAGGGAGGCTACGTTCACACGAACGACAACTGGTGGATATCGGTGGGTAGTCGGTAGGGAGGTGTCTCCCGGTCCTCCAACCAGAAGAAGCGAGACGACGACGTCGGCGAAGAGACCTTCGGCTACATACTGCGTCCTACCGTCTTCTGGTGTGCCTACCTATTCCGGCTACCAGCGAACCGAGCGAAGCTTCAGTCTACGCCGCGCAACGAAACGGTTTAGACGCCTGTCAGAAAGATACACGCGCCAGCATTTCAATACTTTTACGAGCGACCGAGTTGTCGAATACGATCGACTTTCGGCAGCGTGTGACATCACATCACACACACGTATCGCTTATTTGTTTTAAAAAAAAATCAACCAAGACGCGACAACGTGCGTTTCGCGAGTTTCGTTCGCATCCAAAGTTTCAAGATATTTTTCTGCTATAAACGGTGAACTCGAAAACGAAGATTTATTCTCGCACTCTTCTCTCTGTATCATCATTGGTAAGTCAGACTTCAAATTAATATTCTCACAGATAATATCTCGTTTTTAATTAACATATATTCTCTCTTCGACGCTTTATATAAATTAATAATCTTTATTTAAATAATTACAACATTTATATGTGAGATAAAACAATTACTGATTATTGCCCCATAATCGAAACGATCTTATATTAATAAAACAAAATTAATTTTTTGTTGCAAAATAAATAACTCGATTAAGTAAGATATTCTTATATCGTTTCTCTCGTATATCTTCGCGCAAGAATTAAACGGGCGAGAACAGGTCCACGTTCGTTCACGTATCTCTAGCTTTCTCAGCGATTGCTCCGAAACCAGTAGCAAGCTGTAGGGCGGTGCGCGGTAGCTACTGCGTTTTGATTGATTGTCAACTATCTTACTTTATCTCTTGCCATCGAAATCTCTTTGTGATAATGATCTCATTCTCTCAATTTACTCTGAGCATTTAAATCTCTCTGGCAGTATTTTTTCCAACATAAATGAGAGTTTTGCCAACAACAGATAATTTAAAAAAAAAAAAAAAAATATTCTCAGGACTTGAGAACAGCATAATTATAATTTTTTAAGTTCTTTTAATTTTTGAAGTGGTTATAACACATGATATTAAATAAATGTTGTACAATAAATAAGACAGTCGAAAATGAAAAGAAACTCGTTCTACTCGTATTTCATCATCTACTACATTTTCTAAGGGCATCGAAGTTTTATTCTTCAACTTTCTTCAACTTTGTCACATTATTGGAACATTATTGGAACGAGCATTTCCTCCAAAAATTACTAAAGCCCGACAAGAATTAGTGTTCTCGATTTCTTAAGAAGTCCACGTACGGGAGACCATGTACGCGAGATCCATTGTGGAGCTACCATTTTTCTTTGCGGGTGTTCCGCGGGTCCGCGCGACGTATAAGAAATACTTCTCTCGTAAGAACCGCCCTTGCGTGATCGGCCTCGCGGCGGTATCGCGGGAAGGAGGGTGTGGTCCCACTTCGGTGGACTTCTCCCGCTTGTTCGGTAGCGAGACTGGCCGAAAACCGGTAGCCGTCGGCTGGGCGGTGCACAGTAGCAAAGAAGACTTTGGTTGGCTACCGGCTTCTTCGCTGCGGCGAGCGAACACGAACGAGGGCTACCGCTCCTTCCTTTATCCTCCATACACGCGAGAACGGGTGCACGCACATCGAAGCCGTGCCTCTTGGTTGGCGGCCGTTCCCCGTTTCTTCTTCGATTGGCTGCCGGCTTCTTGCTTCCGCGCACTCCGCCCTTCGTACTACCGGCAAGAGAACAAAGGTATTCCCGATTGAACCCTCGCCCTCGATTTCTCTCCCTCATTCGGACTGCCGATGGCTGGAATCGCGAGAGAACGAGAATGATACGTTCGAAATACACTTCGCGAGGTGTGTCCGTGGCGAGAGGTTCCATTAAGCGAAGTCATCCCTTATAGAAATATACACGCACGTGTGTGCGCGTGTTTCGTGAATGTTTTACTGTTTTGTAAAAAAATCAACTATACAAAAATCTCTGTCTGAGATATCTCGAACTAAAATAAATATTACAAGTACGACGGGCTCGTTCATTTTTTTTTTCAAGAGGAAATGTTTGCGATGAGCATCTCTAACGTTGCGATGTTTGATGTTCGTGCGATATTCGCTTTATAATCGCATCAGATCGAAACATTGAAATGTATATTCTTCCAGCTAAACGGCTGCGTAATACTTTCGCTATGATGCATTTGCTGCTTGATAATTCATTAAGAATCCAATTTCCCATTTATTTATGCCCGTCATGTCTCTCTCTCTGCAGTGTCACAACTTGTATTAATATTCATAAATAACGTTCAAGCGCGCGCGCGCGCGCTTGTGAGAGCTCACAGGTCGCATAAAATTTCATTTTAATTGCCTGCCTAATCGCAGCGATTCGAAAGGAAGCTCCATTCTTGATTACATTATTCCACTTCGAGTTTTCTTCTTCCCCCCCTCTCTCTTCTCTTCTTTTCTTTCTCTTTCTCTCTCCACGCAACAAATTTCACTTTCGCGAATACACCGCAAGTGCATTTAATGTACCTACCTACTTATATTGGCAGATCTTTCGGAGAACGCGCGTTCTCATATAAACGCGAGCGGTCGAGAGACGCGTATATCGCATTATCATACATTATCATACATTACCATACATTAAATGAGAGCATTCGATCACGCGAACTCGGTAAAGCAAACATGGTAGCTGGCACGATGTTCACTTTCTTGTGATACATATGCGCCGCACACGAGCACTCGCGCGTTCACGTCAACCTCGAGATGCTCTCACATGTTAATCGCAAAATCTCGCGCGCGTAAATTTCGCGCGCGTTTTCCCGAAGCGAAATGCGTCTTTGACAATATCGTCGGTTATTTGAAATTATCGGCAGCTTAATCTTCTGTTATTCGAATTGATCGAATCTTCTGTTGATCGAATTCGGCGGACACTCGCGCGGTCATCGGAGGAAGAGAAAGAGAGAGAGAGAGAGAAAGAACACCGGGATCATTTATCATCGCCTTCGCGATGATTATTTGCACGTCCTCATATCGCGCGCAATACAAAACCCCGCGCGTTTACACGGCTAATGTCGTTTTCCTCGGCACCCCGACTCATTAACGCACAACTCATTAACTTCGCTTCACGCGAAGGTGAGAAACCTGTTCCCCGCGCGCCGCGTGTTTCCGCCTCGAGTAATACAAGCGCATTGCGACCTCGTAATTCTTCGACAGGATCGCCGCGCGTGGTAGCCGCGGTATGTCGCTCGTTTCTTACATGTATTAATGAATCTCGTGACACGAACGATAGAACGCAGCTGCTACATCGATTTTCGAAGAGAAAATGACCCATTTTAAAATGACACGTAGTCGTAAAGTAAAACAAGAATTTATGATTCACTACGTGCCGTACTGAACAAAATCCTAATTTTATTTCAAAACTTTCCGAGAGGATACTCTTCAAGACGAGATACTGTTATATTTCTTTTCAAAGAGTTTTTTTTCGTAAAGAAAACAGTCATCAGAAAAATTACAAATTTTTTCATTGCGTGTTCGACGCAAAATTTAAATAACGAGAGAAGAATATACACACGTGTGCAAGTTCTGACAATTCTATAGGGGAAAAAACTACAGGTTTTAATGCAGGTTCTCACCAAATACATCGTAAAAAAAAAACTTTTACAGTTATAATAAAACACGTCACCGTTGTGTTTTTTTCGAAACTTCTTCGAGCTGCATATTTTGCAGATTAGGGTTTGCTACAAAAAACACACATTATAAATTATCGTTTTTGCGGAAAAAAGAAGTTTGTTTGCAAGGGACTGTTTCACAGTGAGAGATGCCCATAAACATTTGTCTTTCCGTCCTCCGGGTGACAGAGTGACAAGCTGTTTCCGACGGC
The DNA here is from genome assembly GCA_014825685.1 of Pseudomyrmex cubaensis. NCBI lineage: Eukaryota > Metazoa > Arthropoda > Insecta > Hymenoptera > Formicidae > Pseudomyrmex > Pseudomyrmex cubaensis. Next base: position 6,762 of record QVOA01022128.1, read on the forward strand.
ATTGTATTGTTTCTACCTGCGAAGTGTATCGCTTAGGTGTCGGGTATTTACGTCAAGGTCTGAATCAGCATCGCGGACAGACAGATGGACAAGACAGACACGAAGACGCGATGTTTCTACAGGAGAAAGAAAAGAAAGAGAAAGAGAGATGGAGAGATGAGCGAGCGAGCGAGCGAGCGCGTGGTGTCTTTTTATGGAACACGCGCGCGGAGTCGCGCGGCGTAATGCGCAGTTCCGATTAGGCTCCACCGCCCGTTAGCCACGCTAACCAACCGGACTACGCCCAGGCACGCTTATTACTCATTCGGACACGCCGCTTTATCCGAGCGTGCGCCGTGTGCGCTTAATGCGCGCCGGTAGCGACCGACCGAGGCTTCTGTAACAATGGCCGCCTCGCGATTGGCAGCCGCGGGCGATTTTTTAACACATCAGCTCTTTCCGATACCTCGCGCGCGCTATTAAGAGTGGCTGTTCATTTCCGACCCTTCATTTGTATTCAATGAGCGTTGCATCGGGAGAAGAGAAGTACTCAGACGAGAATATATTTGTAAAAATCGTACAACGAGATAAATTCATTTAGATATAAAATAGATTTAATTATGAGGAACGCATAAACGTTAAAATATTGAACACAATGTTCTTCGCGCTAATATCACGAGTTGTTTACGACTGACTTGCTTTTCAAAAAATTTTCCAATACTTTCTGTTTGTGAAACGCGTCAGAAAACAGAAGTCAATTTCTGAAAGGTCTACGTGGAAAACCGCTTGCTAATAAGATCGTGAATGTTAAATACAAAATAAAATAAAATTCTGTCTCGCATAATAACGTAACGTGCAATATACATTACATTTCAAAAAACTTTCGCGCGTTACAATAAATTCAACAAAACAAGTCGACTTTCCCAACGTATTTCATTTCGTACAAGTTAATTTGTTTCTTTATTGTCGTGTTTTATGCCGCAGTAAAATTATATACGATAAGTTTTCTTTTTTTTTTTTAGAAAAAGAGAGAGAGAGAGAAATGATACACGGTGTAATAAAGTTTATTTCTTCTTACACAAAAATGTCGGTATTCGATGGAATCTGATTGCATCAGAACTTGAAATAATTTCTGGAATTTAGGAGACATCTCAAGGGTATCATGTTGATAAAAATTTATCGTGAAGATAGATTTAAAAGTAGATGTAAAATAAAGTTGTTTATCGAGAGATTATCTCATCATGAGAATTCACTATTTTATCACTCTATTTTTTAGTTTACCGTATTATTTTTTTTGAAACTAAAATGTGGAAAAATATAGAAAGAACAAATCACGCGTATTAGCTATTTTATGAAATACGTAATTAAGAAATGCGATAATTAAGAAAACTTTTATTTCAGATCTTAGACAAAAAATACTCACATATTACGTTGCATAAAAATGCAATAAAAATTTCTCTAACAACTCTTACAAAGTTATAAAGTTAAAATCGCACTTTACACGGAAAATACGAGATAAGGGACGCGAGCTCTTGCGAAATAAAACATATACATAAAAGTCTAACAAGATTATCGTACGCGTTTCGAATCGGTAAGTGCGTCGCATAAACTTTTCTCCGAATGATAAGGCGCGGTAGTTTCCGAGTTACCCTTTACACGAGAGTACTTTTCCCGTATCGCCCCTAAATGAGATACCGCGCGGATAATTCGATTCGAGATATTCTCGCGAGGCGCGCCGCGTCATGTTCCTCCACCCACGCGTTCATGAGGTATGCAAAATGCTTCAGAAGTTGCTTCAATGTTAACCAACCCGTCGTTCGTAGATCGGCGTTTCGCGCGGACGTCGTCGTCGTCGTGTGTCCCCCTCGCGAATACACAGTCGCCGCGATCGCTCGCGACTCGGGTGATTCCCCCGGTGTCAGATCCGCGCGAGTCGGATCCGTGGAATCATCGATTCTTGTGCTCTTTGCAGGCGACGGCGGCGTTACCGAGGATTCTCTCGCTTATACGCGGTACATAAGCAGTGATCTCACTCCCAGGAGTCGAGTCGGAGACTAGCCTCTTGCGCGGGAGGAGAAGAGCGAGGAAACGACAGAGTCAAGAAAGACAGATAAATAGAGAGAAAGAGTGCCCGTGCGAGGAAGATAGAGATACGCGCAGAGTCTTTGCGCGACAAAGTAGAAGAGAGATAAAAGAGAGCGAGAGTGACGGAGTTGCACCGCGCGCGAGAAAGGAGACAGAGGGAGACAACGGACGTGTGGTGGGAGCGACTGAGGGCGATTCGCGAAAGCGAGAAGGAGAGAGAGAGAGAGAGAGACAGAGAGCGTGAGAGAGGCAAGTAGAGGGAAAGGAAAGATAGAACGTCGACCAGAAGAGAAGGAGAATTTATAAGGATGTTCGCGATAATGCCGATGGAGACAGAGGGGCACGGCAGGGAGTTCGGCCGGCGGCAAAAGATGCGCGCCAAAGTCACGGTAGAGTTCGTTTGCAAATACTGCCAGCGGCGCTTCGCCAAGCCCTACAACCTAATGATACACGAGCGCAGCCATAAGGACGACGTGACCTTCACCTGCGAGGTCTGCGGAAAGTCCTTCAAGCGGCAGGACAACCTCAAGCAGCACAGGTAACGTCACAACTTCTTCGTTATTACGTTATGTATTTTTTTTTTTTTTTTTTTTTATTCTTTTTTTTTGTTTTGTTTTATTTTATTTCTTCAAGAACTTCTGATTTTTTTGTGGTGCGCTCGCACGGGACGCGTGCTCTGATCCATGATCGATCACCGCGATCGTCGTCGGGTTTCGCGCGTCGGAAGGGTCGTCGGGGAATCGTTTGCGAATTATGACTGTGCAAGAGAAAAAAAAAGACATGTTGTGTCGGTGACGACGTTTTTTGGTGAGAAACATCGCGGCGACCGATCGTGAATCAGTGCGTGTGACTCTCACTTGCAGAAAACCTCTGCACTCGAAAAGTGATCGGAGAGACGTTTTCGTGCCCTCGCGTGTGTCCTCGCCGTTCGACGGGCGACAGCGAATCACGCTCGTCAGAAAGATCGATTCTGTCAGCCAGAGGACTCGCGAGAGGTCGAGCTGAACTAAAATTAACTATCGTCAACTTGCGTCATCGATTCTCTATCGATGATAATCTTCCCGTCGCAATTATTTTCCCGTTTGTTGCACAGTGCGGACGGGTGAGGACAAAAATTGTGCCGCCGTGTGTCGCCGGTCGTATTTTTACATAGCGTTCGAATCTCCGCTCTTGTCCGATAATCGTAAGAAGTTGTTCAACCGCGCGCGTAAGTTCGAGACCGGCGCATGCGTCTCGGAAACCGGTCAGGTCACCGCGTTGACCTTTCGCAAAGTCGAGGAAAAAAACAACAAGAATGACTGAAGTTCGGTGCTTCATCTTGTGACCAACTTGGTGTTTGGTGGCTCGGTCAGTCAGTTGAACAGCTCGTCGTCGTTGTCGTTCGACGCGCGATGAGAATCTCGAACGAGCTGTCAAGAGAGTAGTTCCGCGGAATGAAATGAAGATATAGTATCGGATGACAGAGAGAATTAGGCACTCCTTAATCCCCACGAAAACGTCTCACGGTGATCTTTGTAACCGTTTTAATTAGCAGCGCTCGCGCAAAGCGTTCCATGCGTGTAAAAATGCGAAAGAATCCGAAACACACGATGCGAGGAAGAAGACGTTACGTCGGGCTTAATCGCATATATTTATTTCAATTTTTATTTTTGTTTTACTAAATTGCATTCCCGTTGCAATGCAACGTCGTTAAGTCAACGGGGAAAGTTAAATGCGCGTTGATTATCGCAGAAGCGGTCACGGTGCCGGCCTCGAGGAGGTCAAAACCATCTTCGGTTCGGCCGAAGAAGGCCGCTACCGCGTTGACCTTTCGCATCGATAGCCTTGTAATGTTGCAACGTGTCACCTTCACCCGCCTCTCAGCGGCGAATAGAAGCGAGAGCCGAGAGAAGAGGATTCTCGCGAAGGGGGATATCCCGCGAACTTCGCACTCGCTTCTCTCTCGCCTACGGGCGCGAGTGTCGGCGGCGAGTTAAAGTCGGTTCGGCGAGTCGCGCGGGGACCCCGCGCACAGGATCGCGGCCCGACCCATAAATCAGCCTGAAATAATGCTGCCCCCGCATGGAACGCGTGTGCGCGAGAGCGCGTTCGAGAACGAGCGAGCGATAAAATAAATCTTCAATACTGGTGGATACTAATGGATACCTTGTATGTAACGGCGGTGGTCTTGTTTTCTGTTCTGTTGTAGATGTGGGTGGCGGTGAGCGGGAGCTCTGAACCTCCTGCACCCCTGACACACATACAAAAAATCGCACACTTCTACAACAATAATAGAACAGCATGAACAACAATAAGAACAATAGAATACAAAACTACATTTACCACAAAGCAAAAACTACCACCACTACTACCACCACCACCACCACCACCATTACCACCACCACTACCACGCACTCTCATTTGAATTACCCGCACTTTTTCCCCGATCGCGACCAACATTTCGCGATCAACAACTGTACCGCCACCACAAGAAAAAAAGAACCCTCCTCATGCATGCGTATATTTCTTCTTCTTCTTCTTCGTTTTTCTTCTTCTGTCTGCCTCCTTCCGCTACTTCGTACTTCTTCACTGCGACTTTTACTACCTTCACTACGACTTATTCATCGACGGCTATTTCTTGTACTAACACACACGGCGCGCACGGGTCCCACGCTCTAACAAGGCGGCGGGAATGATTGATAGATGGGGGAGAGAATTTAGCGAGTGAGAGAGAGAGAGAGAGAAAGAGAGAGAGAGAGAGAGAGAGAGAAAGAGAGAAAATGAAGAGCGAGAGAGGATGTCTTCCCTCCCCCTTATACCTGGAAGTGTTACTTTCCTCATCTTCCGATTTCGACCATCTCTGTTCCAGGAGCATACACTCTGTTCCCTACAAGGGCTCCAACGGCTACTCAAATGGTTATTCAAATGGCTATTCAAATGGCTACTCTAGGTACTAGAAGCCATCCGGCCAGCTACTATCCTAAAAAAATTCCCTGTAGAACACGCGTTATTTTTCTCTGTGTTTTTCTCTGCTCTCAACTATACCGATCACACAGAAAAGTTCTTCCCCTCTGAAAAGTTCCGTTCCTCCTCTGTTGTTTATTTCGAGCGTTTCGATTCCATACGCGTCGTCGATCGTCGTCACGTGTTAAAAACGTGATGATACTCCGTCGATTCGCGTTCCATCACTTTTTATTCGCCTTTACCACACCCTCGCATTTAGTTTTTGTTCGTTCCTGCTTTGAGTTTTTTTTCGCTTCTGTCCCACCCTCCCCGCATTCCGAGCCTACACCCCAGACGTCAGAGCCACTTCATCAGAGGAACTTCAACTCGACACGAAGCACCAATTGCAGAGCATCAAAATCCTGCGGACGCCAAATCCTGGGGGCGCATCAACCAACGCGCGGTAGGGGAGGGAGGCAACGAGATTACGCTCTTTCGAACACTTCCTACTATTATGTAATTCGGCCGACTACAAGGGGTAACGATATTGTACGACATGTGGCAAGAATATTCTTTTTCAATCACATTGCGTTCTACGTAAGGCGTTCAAATATGTAAAAAAAAAAAAAGAAAAAAAAAGAAAGATGCGACTCTTGTAATGCGCTTATCTAAGTAACTAAACTCTTATCTATCGAGTGTGTTGTTCTCTAAGTATAATCGGCGCGAGCGCGCGTATCTTGGTAGAAACGTCAATCTAATACCGAAGCGAGACGTCAGTCTACCGATCGGTCGAGGAAAAAGGAAGATTGAGAGAAAAACCAAGAAGAGGACGATCGGTCCCGCGTCCGAGAACCCGATCTCGCACGACGGAAGACTCGGCGCGTCCAGGAACTGGAACGCACCGAGCGATCACGAAGAAGGGAAGACACGTTTGATCACGAGGCGTTGTTCTCGCAGGTTCCTCGGGCTAACGTCCTAAATTGGACTACGTAATAACCTGCTAGCTGCGGTAACGGAGGATGCGCAGTTCATTTCCTCGCGTGCTACCGTGGGACCACGCCCAGGCCCGGAGCGACGTCTTCCTGACCTACCACCTGGCAATCAGCCGCGCGCGGCTACTTGGCTTGCGCCTCTCTTCCTACAGAAAATCCGATATAATTTCGCGACGGTGGCCGCGAGTGCCGTCGACGACGAGGGATCGCTTGAGCGGAATTGCGCGCAAGGCGGGGGGACCGCGCGGAGACACGACCGGACAACCTTGGGCCACGTGGGTTATAAGGATGGGCGCGCGGGTATGGTATCGCTGACGCAAATACCAGTCAGCTGAGATCGGTTTCCAGTGGGTGAACCCTCGGCGAGGTGTCTCTTCGATTTCTAGCCGAGACGCGACCCGCTCAAGTGGAATAAAGATCGACCGTTATCCCGACCGTCGCTCGTATCTTTCTTTCGTTTTTTTTTCTCGTTTCTTCGTTTTCTCAGTTGTCGTTTCGCCTTCGCTCTTTTATTCGTGTCCATCGAGCGATGAGTATAAAGTGCTCGAAACGCGAAAGGAAGAGAGAGAGAGAGTGAGAGAGAGAAAAAAAATTGCGCGCGATGGAGCAATCGGCCGCAGTGTAGGTGGTGACCGGCCGATTCTCTCTCGGTTTTGCGAGCGAAGCGCTAAATGCGAGAACCGGGAAGGCGCGTTAGTGCACACACGCGAGGATCGCGTCGCGTTCGAATTGAGCTCGTCAAACAGCAGAAAGCAGCTTCAGGTCTCTTCGCGCAGAGAAGAGACGGTAGGAATACAAGACACTTGTGTGGAATATAAATTTCTAAAATTTTATACCCTTTCTCTCTCTGTAAAATGATAATAGAGCCGTACTTTGAACATTTGTTTTCATTGCGCGCTGTTTTTATTACGCGCTCAACAGTTTTCAAACTTTCCGGACTGAGAATAAGAACAAGGTGCATAATATTATGTCTTGTGTTCCTACATTCTTTTTCTGATCCTCGTAACATTTTAGTTTTACACATTTGGTGCTTTAGATATCGCGTAAAAAGAAAACAGACGTAAGCAATTAATTTTCAATTCAACGATCAGGATAAGAAATTACATTATTGTTCTTTCTCCAGTCTCGTAACACATACACACACATACACACATTCCACGACTCGCGCGAGTCCATCGTGATACAATGTGTAAAGAATGTAATTTCTTGTGTGTATTAAAATTTGATGTATTATGCGGTATGTATTTTTCTGAACGCCGTGTAAATTTTAATAACCCGATAAGCTTTTGGATTAAGAAAATTGCGTGACCACGTTCTGATTTTTATTATATTTTTGTGTGCCGCTTTCAATATCTTTCTTCGACGCAAAAGAAACAACCGCAACAATTGTTGTTAGGTTATTTGTAACACGAGTAGTTCTTCTTTTTTACAAATGCAAATACAGTGTATTGATACATTATTACATAATACACGCGATCAGTTTCGCTATGGCGTCTCGAGGACATCGAGAGAGCTGCCGTTTAGCTTGCGACATATGAAATCATTCAAAGATCTTAATTCACACACGATGGTTTCGAGAGACACCAACAGAATTTTTTCTTTTTCTTTTTTTTTTTTATCCTTGGTTCGATCGCGATCACAACACGCGATCGCGAATCTTGTACATAGCTTACATTCGTGGTATCGCTGTCTTTTATGATTATTATTAATTAATTACAGTTTTTCCGCGTCGCAGGTCCGCCTCGTAGCCTCTCGATTCTACGGGGCGGACGTGAGAGCGCCATTATTTTATTATTATTAATAATATTATTATTATTATTGTTTTACAAGTGTTAACGAAATAGCGCTTAGTCATTTTCTGTATTGTAGCCGCCTCACGAGCGTATAGAAGTTGCATCCCGTTGCACAATACGATAAGAACGAACGATAATGTTATATTTTATTATTTTATTTTAATTTTCTATTATATATATATTATATATATTAATTATACCACACACATGTAATGCATCGATATCTTCTCCCCATGCATGTAAGCTGGATTATTGAACACCGAGGCGCTCGCTCTCGGAGGGTCCACACGCGTGAAAAGACGAGGAGAATCTCGCGTCTCCTCGTCTCTTCGAGAGAGTGAGAGAGAGAGAGAGAGATATGAATGAATTGTTGAGATGAGGCATGTGTGCGTGACGATTCCATGTGTGCTTTCCGCAAACGCAGTACATTGTATCAAGTGGAAAATTCCACTTCAAAACAGACTAAATAAATTGAAGTTATAAAACTCCACCAACGTCTATCGAATATTTTGCCTTTCTCGTCTAGATCGCGTTGAAACTTTCCAATCCGAATTGCTTTCGGCAGCGTGCAAAGACAAGATAATTCTTCTGCTCTCTTTTTTTTTTTATTTAAATTCCACGTACATCTTATTGTGAAAACACACGTTGCATCATTTTTCTTCGCGGAAACGTAATACGGAGCAATTGTATATCGCGACCGACCTGCACATAATTAATCTGCATCTTGTTTGCTGCGGCTTGAGTTTGCGAGATGACTCAATCGTAGAAATTATCGGGATAATTCATTCCCGAGGATCACTCTCGGAAACGGTCGTCACGCAAATCACCGCGAGTTAAGCGACGAAGGCAGGCGGCGAAGGAGGAGGCGAAGAATGGCGGCGGAGAAGTAGCCGTCCTGATCAAGACAGATCTCCCGCAGGCGTGAAATAGCGGGGCTGTGTATGAAACCATCCTTTCTTGTCACAATAAGTCAACCAACACACGGCGCGATTAACGGCGGCGTATCTCTCGATCCAGTTGATGTAAAAAAAAAAAAAACGCGCATAATAACAAACTCGACGAAAGAAAGAGAGAAGAGACAAGCGATTCGGAGAACGCGGGAATAAATTAACCGGGAGGAAAATGAGATATCATAACTATATAATTGATGGGTAATTTCTTAACCGAGAATGTTTTTGTCACAACGTTTAATCATCAATTTAATTGCGAGCACACATTTCAATTATTTTAAAATACAATTACGGTCTAAATATATATAAATATTAATTGTGCGCATTAATTTTCTTCGTTTCAATTTTCAAATTTAATTAATCGGTCGATATCGAGCACGTTGCTTCGAACATCTCGAAGAAGAAGACGAAATTCAACCACGTCTCTCAGCGCGAATTCTTCCGTCGTGCACTTTTCGCATTGTGCAACATGCCTAAAGAGTTCGAAGCTGTATTCCACGGACGAATAAGATTGCACGCGCCGCATCCTGTTCACTTTATGTTGTGGCTGGAAGCTGCTCTCACCTCCTGGGGCAAAAGTCGTGAGCTGAATGTCACGGTGATTGAATACGACCCACTGATGCGCTTCCCGAGAGACGTGCAGCCTCTATATCGATTTTCCGCGGAGTTCGATGTTCCGTAATTTTCGCTAATTGCCCGCGCGAAGGTATACTTATTCTCGCGCGAGGAGTTTCAAAATTGCTTTTTTTTTTTTAGAAGAAATATTTAAATCGTTCGAAAAATTAATTTTTTTTCAAACATCGGGAGCGTCGTTTCTTTTGTCGGTAACACAATCAAATAAAAAAAAAATTGTTAGCGCTCACGAGAATTTTTGTGGCTCCTCATCTAAAAAAAAGGAAAAACAAAAATTAAATTTACCGCTCCGCGATGTGTTGAATAAAATTTTATTTCAATGCTTCCCGACGATCTCTGATTTTCCCAGTAATATTTCAAGGAATTCATTTGCACCCGCGCCCGGTTTGCGATCGGCCTGCGTTTATTATTACTGCTTTCACGGACTCTCGAGCCAGGTATGCAGCAACTGATAAAGAGCCGCCTCGCGTACGGACGCGTTTCCACACGCTTAGTTATGGGCGTGTGCGGCGGCCGGAGTGTTATAGGCTAGCGGGCAGAAGCTTCCCATGGAACTCTCACCTCCGCGGGCGGAAAGTGAACTTCGCGCGCGCACGCGGCCGACGACGTTCAGCGATCTATCGTGCAACCGCTGCTGTGTCGTGGCCGCGATCCTTTTTCGGGTGAAAGGTTGGCGAAAAACGCACGACGCGCGCGCGCGCGCGCAGCTACCGCAGTAGCCTCCGCGCTTCGCTTTCACTGCGAATGAGATCAAATTTTTTTTTTTAACTTACTTCGGTAAAACAAAGAAACGAAAATTCTTACAAAGCGTACATTTCGCAAACAAACAATGCCGCTCCACTGAAAGTGACAGCGACACGAGGGAGGGTTCAGGGATGCTGTAAGAACGGCGCATCCTCGAGGAAAGACAAGGAGAGGAATGTAGCGCTCGAAGCGCATGAGCGTTGCACATCGGTGCTTATTACCGCGTGATTACGTACTACTGCGTAATGGTAATTATACAGGAAGAGACAACACAATATCGAGTGCTCGTGTATATAGATGCCAGTCCTCAAGGACTTGATTGTTACGTCCAGTTATCGGCGTCATCGTGATTCGAGCTCCTTTTGCACGGGAGGACGACGAGCGGCGATTAATACAAGGCGCGCGGCGGCGCAATCGATGAAAGTGGCGAATACGAGGTCGTCGCAGATGAATATATATAAAGATACACACGTAATTACATTTGTGCTGCGAAATATTGTGTTGGATCCATATAGATATACAAGGATCTCTCGAATTGCGAACGGGAGGCGATGTTGTATATGCGCGCGCGCGCGAGAAGATAATCGAAGACGGTTTTATAGACGGTGTGAAAGCGAGTGCAATTGTGAATAGTAGCAAAAGGTGAGTGCCTAAAGGTTAAGAAGGTTACTATCGCTAAATCATCATCTTAAAGCGCGGGATAAAGCGCGGTAGATGAGATTAAAATTGTTAAAGGTGTGGAAATCGAATGCGTGCGCGGTACAACCGCAACAACCAACGTTCAACAGAACCGTTCGACAAAATGAATACGAAACTGCATACATTTTTCAATAGAGACGGCTTTTCTAAAATTAAAATTGTTTTCTCCGTTTTATTAAAACAAAAAAAAAATGAACTCGAAGCGTCTCTTCTTCGATCGAAAATATAATGACGGTGTGAGAAAAAGTTTCGTGGTTTCTGGAGCAATCGCGTTACTCTGACAAAAATCGCGCGCAAAGTTTCGAAAAAGATCGATACTTGCGAGGGCGATGCGAAACGGCGAAAAAAGACGGGGAGTAAACGCGCGTGCGAGTGGATATATCGTTTGCGGATGGAGCACGAGGGGGACTCTCTAAAGGTTACTACCGCATCATCGCCACGTCAAACTACCAGCTAGATTAGTCCCCCTTGGGCGAGCACGAGGTGCGCTTTGCTCGACTAGGAGAGACCTCCGTCTCTGTCAGACTCGCTCTCGTACACGTTTTGCGACGCGGCAACCGCGTCTACATAGCCAGGCGGTAGGTTGGTAGGTAGGTAGGTCGGTTGGTCGCTCAGTAGGTATATTAAACGATCCAGTCCCCCGTGCCCTCTCTTCTCCTTTCCTTCTTTCCCTCTCTCTCTCTTTCTCACCCTGCCCTCTCTTCTCTGTCTCGCTCTCGGTACTCGCCGTCGCGGCTTCTAAGATCTGTGGGAGCGCCTTTCACCTAATTGTTGGCACAATATGTGAAGACGAAGCCACCACGGTTCCCATCGACTTCTGGAGATGATACCTCCGACTCGTGGCGCCTAGACACAGTCACTGAGCCGAAGAGACTCGAGAGGTCGATCGGGATCGCTTGTGACCAGAGGGGATTAAGGCGATGCTGTACAAGTAGTGAGTATAGGATGATAGCGCGTAAGAGGTCACCTCTTGAAGAGAGTAACGTGTAGCTTATACGATTTAGCGATACATATGCACAGCACACAGATCACGCGCTCGGTCTTTGGTCTCGTTTACTCGCTAATAAATGCGCTAATGGCATTATATATTTATCATGTGTGACGTGTTAAATAAAGAAGCTTTTTTTTTTTTTATTACGACGGAGTAGTAAAAAATATAGTCGCAGATCTAAAACCTTCGGTTTTGTGCGGATAAAAAAAAAGAGAGACTGTCGATTTGGCACAATATCGGTACAAGATAACGAGATTCCGGGCTTAAATGACGCCTTCGGTTTATTATTGTGCAAACAGAGGCGCTCAGAAAATTCGAGCGTGCTAAAATCACCACCCGCCGGGACTTGTTTTTTTTTTTTTTTTTTTTTACTGCGGGTCGGGCCCAAAAATGCGTTTTGCTACCCACGGAGGAGGAAAAGCCGAAACGTTCGCCATGACGACAAGAGTCTTTTCCGTTGTCTCCCTTCGGCGATTCGCCACGATCTATAAATTACGAGACAAGAGCCACCTCCGCCGACGCGAGTTGAGATCCCGTTGTGACTCACCGTTTGTGACCGGCGCTCGCTCGCTCGCTCGCGCGCAACGGCTCGAAAAAGACGCTCGAGAACAACCGCTGCCGTTGTTGCTGCTGCAGCGCGGGCATCAACAATAACGATTATTTACGCCGACGGTGTATCGACGTTGACGTTTAACGTTCCTCCCCCACCGCGAGGCGAACGATCCGATCGGTCCTCGCGCGGTCACGGCTCGTGCAGAGAGCCAGAGAGAAATTATGGCCCCACTCGACGTAATTAATTCCAGGTGACGAAGTGAACCTGCTCCGATCGCCTCCGTCCGCGCAAGATCGAAGAGGAGGCCTCCTTCGTCCTCCTTCTCCCCGGGAGCGGTGTAATCAAAGTTGAAAAGCAAATGAACGCGAAGCTTGTGCGTCATGACCAACGCGTCGTTGTCTTCATTATCCGTTTGATCTCCAGCGTGTGAATTTAGCATTAAAATCTCATTTTCTTCGATTTTCTCATTGTTTTCGAACAACAATCGGTAGTTTCCTCGGAGCGGTGGACTCGGTGCGGTTTCGCAAACTAGATTAAAATAACAAACTCTCCTCTCGCTTTGTTCAATTGTGGAAAGTTATATCTATTGTTAATGATATTTTATGTTCAGTTTTCTTTGTCAGTTATCTTTCTCTCTCTTTCTCATCCTAGTCATCCTTTCTCTTCCCGATCGCCCACACAGGTATTCAATACGTTCGAAAAAATATGCACGGCAAAGTCATGCGCTACTTTCTTGCGACAGCAATTATTCGACTTTCAAGATCATGAGGTTGATGTGCTACTTACATTATTCAATACGCTGACAGTAATCGCGAACGGTGAGGATTATTCAATTAGGATCGATTCTATTTTTTTTTTTTTTTTTTTTTTTTTCTTGTGGAAAAAAAAACACACTTATAATCGATCTCTCCCGGGGCCTCGTCATCGGGGAATGTGGGAGTGTCGACAAAGGATCATCCGTTCTTGAGCGAGAGAGGAAAGGATCGGTGACAGTCGGTCGAAGAGGTGTCACGAAGGGGCGTGTAAGTTCATCATGCGCCTCGGTGTCGCTCTATTCTACGTTTCTCCCTCCGTTTAGCATAATGTCAACGTAGCATGACAATCAATTTGTCGACCGTGCTTGTAAATTTGTTGTAATTACAATTACAACTATATTGCGGCGTAATTATAGTTGCATCGGACTCGCTTTCTCTCTTTCTCTCTCTCGTCCGAGCGCAATATATTTGGACAACGAGTCATTTTAAGTAATTTTCAGCGCAAGAACGTTGTCTTCTTTCTTTCTTCGCTCGGAATTTCCTTCTCCGCAAGAGCAAAGTTCTCTGAAGGCAAATATATAAACGCGGGAGAAAAACACCGCAGATCCTCTCTTTCGAAACCCTTCCTCTTTCCCTCACTCGAAAAGAAAAAAAAAAGAACGCATCTCTCTTGCGCGTATGACTCAGAGGTATTTGGGTTTCCAGCCGAGGGTCGCTTCACAACGATCGTTCCCGTTTCCAAACGTCGTCGTTCCGGCTCCAACATACGGTTTTGTGGCTGCTCATTGGCCCCCGCGGAGGTACCGGGCCAACCGCGTCCCATTATCCCATGCTAATTCACCGGCTACGGCTGTCATTGCCTCGAGGCGAGGACTGACAAGTAACACCTCTTGGCCCGTGTTCCTCAGGACCGTAGGAGTGTCTCCTCTCTCTCGCTTTCTCCCCCCTCGCACCCGCCGCCAGTTCTTCCTCTCGTCATTGGTCGTCCGGGAGAGTCGCGGGGGCCTTCTCTTTCTACATTTTCTCTCTCCCGGTTCCACCGGCGGCGGCGACGACGGCGACGACGAAGACGACGACGAAGACGACGACGGCGGCGGTGTGTGTATCACTTTCTCTTTCTCGGCTTCTTCTATGTATGGTCGCTCCCTCTAACAGAGCCCCCGCAGCACCTCGCGCGAGCATGAGCGAGCGCTATCCACACCCCGTCGGGCCCCGGGAGAAGAAGAAGAAGAAGAAGAAGAAGAGAAGAAGAAGAAGAAGAAGAGAAGAAGAAGACGACGACGAAGAAGAACGTGCCTCCCCCTCAACGCGAGCTCGCTCGCGCGCGCGCACACTCCCGTGGCGACCGAAAATCAACTCGTCATGCTCGCTTCATTTTCTGCCCGACGTAAAACAGCCATTTGTTAGGTCGTGTCAAGCCCGCAAGACCGTCCGCGGGGTGTCCCGTTTCTTGTCTCTCTACGAATGGCATATCGATTGGCGATTCATGCGATCGACGCCCGATAATAAATATCCGAGAGCTAGAGTGGTGTAACGCCCGGCGAGCGAGAGTCTTTCGGTTCTGTGCGTGAGCTGGTCCCGGGGCCCCCGGGCCCCCGTGTGTCCCGGGCCTCACTCACTGTATTAATAAACGCGGTATATATACGTACACGCTTGAGAGAAAGAGAGAGAGACAGAGAGAAAAAGAGGGGCCCACGTTCACAGCAACGAGAACATAAATTTCACGTCCAACGACCGTTCGAGTGCCGCCGCGACGTTTATCTCTACTTACGTTGCCGTTATACCATCCCCGCCTGACGATCGATCGCAAATTAGCGTTATGCAGCTAAATTTAATTTCTCCCGGTTGCTGATAGAGACCTGCCAAAATTCCAAGCGCAAGTTGCTCGCGCGACGCGTCCTCCATCTTCCATCCTATCTTCTGAAGTGCTCACTCTTGTGACAATCTACGCATACGGTTTTTATACACGTACAATTTTGTTTGCTCTCTGCGCGTTGCAATTAGAATAATTTATTGTGATTTCGAATATATATTGTTTTTTGGAATATTTTGTCGCACGAGTATTTATATACCAAAATTAATGCATCAAGTTCATTCGATTTGCGCGATAAAATCCTATTTTCCCTCGAGCAAAACGCGCGCGTTATTAAACCCGAGATTTAAGTTTCGTTAATAACTTGTTCTCAAGCGTTTTACGTTTTAATTATCCTTAATCGTGCGAATGTTTGTTTTAAACGATGTCCAGTTCATTTTTCCGGTTTTCGTCGTTCACCGACGGCATCTTAAATTACGGCCCTAACGACCCGCGGAGAGAAACTATTTCCATTCCGATCGTCCGTGCGCGCCCGATGTATAATCCAGTTCTGTGCGCGCGAGTTCTGTGTGTGACCCTCCCATTAGGAGGGCGCGCTCTTCCGTATGGGAATCGCCGGGTCCATCCTCCCGAATGACAGCGGATAGTCTCGTCGTCGGTGTTTGTTTCGCGAAATTTCACTATGTGTCCAGAACAGATTGGTGTCGCGCCGCTTAGTCGTACGTTGGCCTCGCGAAGACGCTCGTTATGCCGCGGAGCTGTCTCGTAAATAACTACCTTATATTCTCCCCCTCCGGGTTTCGCCCTCCCCCCCTTTACGTGCTCATTCACTCGTTCACCTCGCTGTTTAGAGGTCCCGACGGGCTCGGGGTTTATGAAAGGCTTAAAAACCGTAGTAACTGTGCTCACGTTGCGGCGATAAATGCCGCGCGCGCGATCCGCAGAAGGAAGTGGCGAGAATTATTCTCGAAGTAGATGGAGCAAACGACACGCGCGATGGTGCCGGCACGTTTTCCGCGTCCGATCCGAGCTCGTTGGAAGACTCTCCTCTCTTTCTCTCTCTTCGTCTCTCGCGGCGAACGATTTTATTACAGGGAGATGCGTTAATCGGGTCCCGATTTTTCTAGAAAACGAACGACGGCGTTCGTAAAAAGGACGAGGATGCCCCGTTGGCGCCGGTCGGATTTAACGGACTTGTTTCTTCATCGCATTAACTTGGTGAACGCGAGCGGTAAAGTTTGTACTTAATTGCATACGTCATAGAAAATTATAAATACGTTTTCTATCCGTCCGAAATAATCGGTCGAGCGTGTGCGCGTGTGTGAGTGTGTGCTTTTTATAATTTACAATTTTTGAAAGAATATCGCGCGCGTTATCTCGATCGGGCTCTGAATTCAACCGGACTATCAATCGGTTGGATCTGCGAAGTTCCCCGTGACTTCGCGTCACGGAGAGATATTTCAAGCGTATTTGCTTCAACAACAAACACACACCTGGACTCTCGGCCGTCTCTGAAAATGCAATTCCGTGATGTACGCTTCTAGATTACAAAGAACGGCGGAGGATACGTCGTCGCAGAGAAGATCCACTTTGTTATCCAACGTGGAAACGGGCGAAAGAACGCGGGGGTTTTTTAGTATGCGCGCCGTCTTCACACCGACTTGAACCGAATTTATGACGACACCGGGAGCCGAGGGTGTGCATTCGAATCCAGGATGAGACACATCCATATCTTTTTTCTTTACGACCCGAGAGCGAGCAAGCGAGCGAGCAAGCGCGAGCGTGTTCGCGACCGCGATCGTCGTGGAACCGCATGCCGGATGTAGCGCGCGAAACGACACTTTTGCAACGACGCATGGTTACGACCTCGGGCACGATCGCGCCGAGAAAGGACGTCTCGTACTTCGGATTGCGAAACAAGCTCTTTCTCTCTCTCTTTCTCGGCATAATGCATGAAGCGAGCGAAGTATCTCGGAGAAGTTCCCGGGAGATTGATCTTTCCCGCGACGCGGAATATCGCCGCACGAACGACTCGACATTTTCTCGGGTCGCGCGATATTTTCAATTACACGAATGCTTCCCGTCCGGGTTTTCAACCCCCCGCGCCACTTTAAGACATTACATTATTATTTAGGGATAATATATACGCGTCGCGAAAGACTTTCTTTCCATCGCGCTATGTGAGAAGCGTCGGATAATTGTCATCCGATTCCCGAGTGAATTATTCGCGTTGGGCCGCGCTTATTGGAGGAAACCGTTCTATTAGCATATCGTAATACGAAGGAAAAGAGATATTTCTATCGTAACGTAAATTTATCTTTGGCGTGTCCCGTTACGGCATCGCGCAATAGAGATTTACATCCCGAGACATAATAAAACGTTATTGACTTGTGCGGGCTGATAAATACTGCTCGTAAAACGGAGGGAGGTCTCTCGTGTGGAGACCTTTTTTTTTTCTCCCTTTTGTTTCCTCCTCTCAAAAATCCCGCTCCGCGTAGAAGAAACAACTCCGCGGCGGAAAAAGACCACTTCGTCGGGTAGGTGGCAGCGAGTCCGACGTTGAAACTCGTCGTTGACAGAGCCGCAGACGGCCGCTATCAACAGGCCGGTTTATATTGTCGCTGGCGGCCGGTTGCGACCGGCGAAGATATATATACGAGTCGCTGTCACAATCTTTCGCCAGATTCGGGAACTACTTCGCGGGGCTGCCAAGGGTCGAGGAATCCCCTCGACCTCCCTGCGAACGTTTAAATCGATCTTCGCTCTTCTCCTCCCCCTCCCTCCTATTCGTTTGCCGGTGAGGGCCTGCCGGCGAGGGCCCCCAGCGCGTCGAGGGGACCCGCTCGAATCTCGTTACCGGGCCCAGCAGGATTCCGATTACCATTTCTCGGACAAATCGTCGCCTCTCGGAGCCCGTCGCCGCGGCGCGCGCGCTTTTTAAAGCGATGGTAGATGGTCATTGATGCTGGTAGGCGGATGAGCGAATAACGAGCCGATCGTTCGCCGTTGCGCGCGCGCGATCAACCATTACGCGCGAGAATATTCCTCCGCGGTTCTTACAATGAACGGCGCTATCTGCGGGAACAGCGAGCTGCGAAACGGGAACATGACACACGGGTGTGCGTACGAATGACAGTGAAAAAAGAAATAACCGATAATGACGAAGACGCATCGATGGCAACTGGGATACGAGCGGAAAGTGAAAATACTGTCAATCGTTCCGCTCGCGTGATTAATTAATCATTAATCACGCGTCTGGTGGATGTATTACGAGTAGCAATTAGCGGACGGTGAATTAATTGCATGTAACGACCAGTTCTTCTTTCTTCGCGATAGCCGCAGCTTCGACGCGTATGTTAATCTTTTTCTCCTTCTCTCTCTCTCTCTTTCTCTCTCTCTTCTTTCTCTTTAAATGTTCGAGTTACCTCGCGCTTTTAAACAAGCTTTATGCGAATCGGCATCCAACATGACCTAACCGCGCCGGGTCCCCGCTTATGTCGCAGCAAGTCGTTGCTCGCCAAGAGAGACACACACGCGACACACGCGATGATGAGCGGCCGCCAAATCGGCGCGAGCGAGCGTGCGAATAGAGGCAAGCGCGGTAGGATGTAGGCCGTATATCAATCGGTTTATCTACTTGTCGACGCGTGTGGTCGACGCCGGGTTATGTCGCGGTCGAGAGAGACGCGTACGGGCGACGAGGCCGAGTGGAAACGGTAGAAGAGAAGGAAGGACAAAGCGAGGTCTTCTCTCCCGCGCGCTTCTTCCCGATATACATGCTATTTCCCTGCTTCTCGCGCGCTGTACATGTATGTATGTATATATATACAGCCTGCCCTTTTCGATTCTTCCGTGTCTTTCTCCTCGCGTACAGATAACGCGCCGAGAACGGAAGACGTGGAACAGAACGGGAGAAATGCCGCGAGAAGACCCGCGTGACTTCTTTTATTCTCCGCTCCTCGCGTTTTCCTCACTTGTCTTATAAGAACTTTGCTGCGAGAGAATTCCGCAAAAATATTGTGTTTTTTAAATATATATTTGTAATATAATAGTATACATTCATGCATGAAACATATTACTTCATTATAACTCCGAGTCCGGATAATTATATTCCGTTTAATTTTTAAAATTGCTTATACAAGAAAGTCGTTTTAACACTTTGCTGGAATCGGCAATTAGAAAAAATAAAAAAAAGATCGATATGCGATATATCGATATGCGATATATCGATTTGCGATATATATCGATTTGCGATATATATATCGATATGCGATATATATATCGAAATGCGATATTATGATGTTTGTATAGAAAAATCTTATTCTTGCTCAAAACGCTACTTAGTATAGTAGTACTCTACGTACTATTGCAACAAAAATATTTTGTATTGACGCGATCTCCGTTAAATTTTTAATATTCTATAAGAAATTCATTTATTTTGTTAAGGATTTAACAAATAGCGTTTAACTAGGCAAATGAGAAGCTACGCAACGACTTCGTGCGTGAAATACTCGTACTTATATGCGACTCACTCAGTATCCTATATCCAACTCGAAAAACTTACCTTTTCAAAAAAAAAGGTAAAAACGGACGCCAAGTACACGCGCATAAATATTATGTCCTCTTTTTATTTTATTAACATTTTTTTTAGTCTAACGACGACCACGTTTCTTAAATCGTAAATTTCTTACTGTCAAAACTTTATCTTCAAATATCTCCGATCAGAAGTTTTCGGAGCTCGGATTTCTGTGCGCGCTTCTTTCCGCGCTTCTTTTCCTTCTTCCAGTCGGCCTCCCGTTCTCCATCATCGCCCTCTTCTTTGTCGCCACTCTCACGGTCGTAAAACTATTCGCGGGCTGTTCTCGCCGGCGCGCGCACTCGCGGCGACTGCGATGATTCATCGGCCATCGCGTTTCTCAATTAGGTAACGCGCGGGGCACGGTCTCGCTCCGCGGATGGCCTATGGCTAACGTAATTTCGAATAAATCAAGTCTCTTTTTACCGGCTGCCCGACGGGAGGGCTTTACGGATCCTCCTCCCGCGGCCTTGAGGACGGCGTCGCGCGCGTCCGCGCGGCCAGAAACCACGCACTTAAAACTAGCCTTTCCAGCATCTCCGCCGGAGATCCGACAGAAAATCGCGGATGATTACGCTCCGTTTTATTGTCGCGTAAAAAGCTTCGATTACGAAAACGCGCGCTGCGGAATCGCGAACGGATGCGATTCGATAAAGCGACGGTTCGTTCGGATTTTACCGTCACGTTTGCATCTCTCGATAAAGATGACTCCGGAGAAGCGATTCGGAAACGAACAATAACGTAAGAAGCAAAAACTCAGCCTGATGCCATTTTCTAGTTGACAAATTTTATTATTCGTCTAGAAAATCGTATGGGAAATATCGTTTGCCTCGTGTCGGCGGAGAAGACGCGGCTATTTCGAACCGGGAACCTAGCTAGAAACCAGCTGAGAGATGAGGACATTAAGTACAGAAGCGCACAGCAACGTCAGCGATCCATAATTTACCGCTCAAGATGCTTTCCCGCGCGGCAGTTTGCCTCTAATTTATGTGTTTTTAAAGAAGCAGCTTAGAGAGCGCGGCTTCTACTAGATTTCAATTTTCGAGAGATTTCTTGCTGTGTGAGTGTGTCACACGCTAATCTCGCCAATTTTCTACCTCTTTGTAGGAACGTTCTCCGTTCTCGCGTTGTCAACGTGAAATTTACGCTCGACGATTTTTCATATTTTGGGTACGCGCGCTTGTATATTCCAGATATCTAAACATTTCAATATTCAATGTGTGTATGTGTGTGCGTGTGCGTAGGCATTTCTGACTTGTGTGATTTAGCACCTGTGTTTTGACACTGTTTTGACGTAACAAATTGTACATTTTTCTACGAGCGTCTTGCAAGTATTCTAACAGATTGCTTCGTTTTATGTAAAAACGTTTTCTAACGGACACACGTTGGCGTCTCGTCGCGCTAACAAATTATGATGTACTCGTTACGAAAAAAAAAAAAAAAAAAAAATGTGATTTTCCATTAGCTGTTGAGGTAGCGTGTCGAATACATACAGCGTGGAAATATTACATATGCGCATCCACGGGATTGTGAGTGACTAACATTTAAATAAATTATTGCGGGCGCATTTGCATGGCAAGGCGGGCCGCGTGGTGCTTCGCTTCCCGACGGAACACCTGGTGCATATTGTATGCATATACGAACGATTACTCGGGACAACGTCAAAACAATGCGTCGACGCTCTGTCGACGCCTCGAAGATCGTCTCTCCTCCGAGCGAGAGTCTCTCGTCAAATAATACTCTTTTGCCGCGTAAGTAAGTTTGAAGTGACCGCGCGTTACTGTTTTACAAACCTTACAAATACGACGAGGTAATTCGTGCCGGCCACCAAAAGCAAGTTTCTTTTCGTCAGTTGCGTTCGATTTGATTTTTATTTTTCTCTTCTTATATTTTCTACGAATTTTCTTTGAGCTGAAATTTAAGTTAATTATACAACAAAAAAATTCGCGCGCGTTGATAAATAGATGAAAATTATTCGGAATTCATTAAAATATGATAAAACGTTCCGAAAGGCTTTTCGTATCACAGACGTCGATTATCTTCATCGGGTTCGCAGATCGGGTTCGCCCTCGAAATATTAGTGCCTATTAAAAGTTCGTTTTCCTGGAGAACGCGAACGAGGGGTAGAACGCCACGGATACCCCCTAATTAAGGAGACTCTCTTTGACAGGAATTTCCTCGAAAGGGCGCGGTTCAACTTAAGCGGTATTTAATAACGTAACAATTATATAGTAGGCGCTGGGTTTTCGAAAGCAAGGAGACGACGACCAATCTACATTATTCCGACCTTTTCCCCTCTGTCTCTTAACTCCGACCTGCTGCTTCCTCATATCCAGCTGCCTCCGTTCGAGTTTTTTTTTCTCCCCTTCGAGACTTATTGTGCAGGGAAAAATCTCACTGAGAAACTGCCAGACCCGAGATTTCGGGAATCACAGACTCGAACGCGTGTAATTGGTCGTCGCGATCGATCCCTCTCTTCGGTCACTAATAAACACGTGTGTGGCTCGCGCTCTCGAGATTTCAATCTCGTAAAATCACACGCTGCGCAAAACATTCGAAGAAACAAACGTTGAAAAAGATAGGTTATTAACGGAGAACAAAAAAAAATAATGTTCCCTTTAATTGAAAATTAATGACATCCGTTTCGACAGATACAATCGCACGATGTTTAACGAGAGCAAAGATAGATTAGATATCTTTGTTTCATTTTCGCAGGTAATGTACGTATCTTGTACCCTTTTGTCGCGGCGTACGTTGTGATCGAATTATGATTCATTATCTGTTTTTCAAGTACCGAGGTTTTTAATTACGGAAACTTTACTTCGCCACGCGCGATTCCGATACACTTTAATTTATTCTCGCGAACGTTCGATGTTAAAATTTGCGAAATTTATCTGCCGCGTCGCGCGCTTTTATACTTTGTACATGTTATCCATCGCGCGCTTTGACATCGTCACGCCCACCGACTTCTTTTGGTCGTCGAATAAATTTATGTAAAACACATCGGACACACAGAATGTGTGTGTGTATGTGTGTGTGTGGACCGAGTTATAAAATTCGCCGGGCTTCTATTAACGCGTGTATAATTGGCCATCGATTGAACCCGCCTAGTTCACCGGTCGTAAACACGTGGGTCTCGATTTCGAATGTGGATCACACATATGTATGCGTGCGTGTTTGAGAACGGAGTCTCCTCCGGCCACTACAATTTTTCTCTAAATTTCGTCTAACTTCCAGCGGATCCCCCGTTTACAACACAACGTAAGGCTTTAACAACCGGGTCGAAAATCATCGGTGTGGCCAATTAAAACCGAGAACGACCAATTACCTCAACTTGCGAAGAGCTACGACCACCTTTCGAAACTTTTACGCGGCGCGATCCGCTTCTTTCTCCCATTCCGTGCCGTGCTGGTTATTTCACTATTTCTCTCTCCCTCTCTCTTTTTTTGTTATTTGTGACAACAATCTCCGCACAAGAGACTTAATTGTGAAGTAAACTGTATATTCATGTAAAAATCCCTTTTTCGAGACTGATCGATTTTAAACTTATTTGCATTAGGTACTTTTAGAAAAAAAATTTGCGACGCTTTGTGCGTTCAATCTTTTGTTGATGGCGAAGAAAATCGGAGTAGAATGCAACGCGTTATGTTTCTCGTTGCGGAACGAAGAAGGCCACCGTCGGTGATTATAATCTGGTGCACGCTTTTTATATACTTTTTCCGACGAAACCTTCTCACGTCTTTTAAACGACGTAATGCCGGCATCGAGCAAAGCAAAAAGAGTTTTGTGCAGTGAAAATGTGGCTGCAGACCGGTGGAATTGTGGGGCGTACCTGGTTTTTAGAGACGTTGCTCCCGTCGGGTCGTAAACACAGGGCGCCGGGTTACGATCGTACCGAATCGTTTTTTTGAGAACGTTTTTCGACCGACCGCGGAAGCTACCCGAAGATTTTCGGCTTGACTGCCTTGGAGAGTCTTCCCCTCTCGTCTTCCCCTCTTCGTTCCCGCTTACCAAAGTCTTACTCTTCGTTTCCACTCGATCCAGCTCTACGAATTTGGTAGACGAATGGACCCCGTTCTGAGAAGAGTCAGAGGGGCTGCCGTAAATCACGACAACGAAACGCGGTGCGCGTCTTTAATTTAATATGTCTCTTGCAACTTAATTTGCCTCAATGTAATGTAAGATTTCTTTTTTTTTTTTACACAAGTTACGTCTCTCACGTAATATTCTCTTCGCAAAAAAACACGTTCGATTTTACAGCTCGTGCGAATCGAAGATCGAAGTAACGATGACAAATTGTAGCTACGACCGGATGAGAAGCAAAAATGATGTATAACTTGTGCTTATGAAAACGAGAGATTGCGAAGAAAGAAAAAGAGAGAGAAAGAGTTTGTAACATTTACATATTAGATTTCAACATTCATTTTAGCTGGTGCTGCTCTCTCGACATTGAATAAAGATTGCTTATATCGGCGGGGATTTTTGTTTTGTGACTTCCACGTTCCGTCTCGCTCGTTTTTTATTTTTTTTTTATTTTTTTATTTTTACTTCAACGGAATGTTGCACGAATCCCTCAAGGATGATGAAAAAAACGGCGCGGATGACGCGTCCATAAATCGCACGTAATCTCCGCTCAATTCGAAGGTCTCGACTCGCGCGCGATATATATCGCGTCGAATTCCAATTCGCGCTGTCTGTCGAAATTGCCTTCAATTTAGCAATTAACGAGGGGCGGTGAGGGCTAATAGGAGGGTAGCTAGACACATCGGGTCGCTTGAGTGACAGCTCTGACCTCTCCCACCATTCTCTCTATACACTCACCCCGAGAGAGTCGACGTTTGAGTTCACCCACACAAATTCTGCTGAAAAGAAACTCGAGGGAGAGTGGAAGTATTTTTAGAATGATTGGCAGAATAAACGGGTAATGTTTTCCCATACGCGCTTAAGAGCGATTCTCTAAAATCGGAAGAGCAATCTTCAGCTTTAAGCTGGTAAACAGGCACCATCTGTGCAAAAATATTTTCTACGCAGCTATTTTCTAGCGGAACTTAAAATCGACTGCGACAAAACCTAATTTACCAAAGCAAGCAAAACTTTGTGGGCAAGAAAAATAGTGGCAAGTAATAGTTAAGTCGAAGAATCTGTCAAAAAAAATAACAGATTCTTCAGCGACAGACATTACGTTGACACCAATGTTTACGGCTAAAATCTTTTTAGCCGCGCGATAGAGAAAAACATGTACAAATAATTTCTCCAGAACAAAATACAAAATACAAAAGGATTATTTCAAGGTTTTCACTTTTGGTGCAAACCTCACGTAAAATATCTCATCATTGTGACATTGAGAGATTAAGATGCAGAACGAAGAAGTAACTGATGTTCGTACTGACGTAGCTTGCCTCGGACATAAGTCGAAGGTACAGTTCGAGGGTTCTCCCACGAGAGCAAATTAATGTTTTGGGAAACGATTTCGTTTTTATTTGTAACAGAAAAAGGACGGTAGAAAAGATCGTCTTGTGGCGATTTTAAGGATTATTATGCTCAACTTGACTCAGACACACAGGTAGATCGTCTTGTTGCTATTCGACACAATAAGTTCGGATTCCGAATGTCCAGCGCCACACTCTTCAAAAAGTCGCTACATTGTCATCGGACTCTCTAAACCTCCTTTCCACTTTTATGGTCGCGTTTGGAGTCCAACACTCTACAGCAAGATGTTATTGGCTTTGCGAGCACTCCGAAATTGGTAAAAAATTCACCGACGTGACTGATTTTCCTTTTTTCCTCCTCTGCGTTGTTATTCCACGCAGCTCAGTCACATTCTTTCTCTCGAGAGGAACTATTCACGCGCCCCTTTAATAAATCTCAAACGCAAAATGTCATCGGTGATCTTGAAACACCTTCGGCGGGGCTACCGGTTGACGTTATAGGTTGACGATCTTACGGCTCGTCGTTTCATCTCAGGCGCCGCTTTTGAAAGAGAAACCGAAAAAAATTCAGGGTAGTTTGCTACAAAAGATCGTTAATAGCGACCGCAATCGAGTCGAAGAAATATCAGCTACCAAACGTCGCAATATTTTTGAAAGTCTGACTAACGGAGCGAGCATTTTGTTGTTAACAATAACGTAAATTTAATCATCAGCGACCGCTCGAGATCTTAGACATATAATAAATTCGAGCAAAACACGTGATAAATTATTCCGAAACTGTATTTTTTCACATAGCTCTGCGAGTCCGAGATAAACGCTTCGACTACGAGTTTTATTAAGATATTTGTAACCAAATTATCGCGCTTAAGTCTCGCTAACAACTTGAGAACGTGCACACGAGAAGTTTTTGCGGTCGTCATATATTCTTCGTTAAAATATCGTAAAAGTCCGCCGCGTTCGCTTTTTTTTTTTTTTTTCGAGTCCTATCTGTATTATGAATACCGTCCGACGTTTTGACGGCCGCCACCCCCGAAGTCGAAACGTCGTCGCTCGGGCGCGCGCGCACGTTCGAAGGCGGAAAAGGTTATACGACGTATACGCGACAAAGCCGCGAGTGTCTCGATTCGACGGCGATTCAAAGGGACTCGATGAAATAAACTCGGAGCCCTCTTACACACGCTGGTCGTTGGCAGAAAAAGGAAGATAAGCCCTCCTTCGAGGACCCTCGTGAACCCTCCGTGGACATGCCGGCATAATAGGCGGCGTCTTTACGATTAGCATTGTGAGTTTCTCGATGAATGTGATTGTTGTCTAAGCGGAGACCCTCTCCCCCGTCCCCATGTGCCGTCGGCCGCTATACGATCACCTCGTGATGCCCACGAGGCTCCGCTATATAGGGTCCCGTATGGCCTCGTGCTGGGCCCACAATGCGCGCAGCTATGCGAAGCACGCGTCCCTTGTGTTGCGTGAGCGCGCGCGTCCTGTGTATGCGTGCCTATATTTATAATGCATTATTTACAACTGCGAAACCCCCGAAGATTCGTCTCTCTCCATCTTTCTCTCTCTCTCTCTCTCTCTCTATTTCTCTTTTTTTTTCTTTCTCTCTTTCTCCCCCTCTCTTTTAGAGGCCCGGACCCCACGTTACCACCTCTCTCGTAACACACACTTCTCGCGTTTGTTCTCTCGCTCTTCCTTCTCTTTCCACCCCAGTCCCTTTCTCTCCGCGGCGTCACGGTTTCTTTTATACGAGCGTCGTAGTTGACCGACACAGCATTGTGCCCCCCTTCGTCTCACTTCTTATTCCTTTTATCCCTTTTATTGGGCCCTTCTTCGCACCTCCGTGTTCCCGCATTAACCTCGCGCTTCTCTTTTGTTCATGTAATCGATACACGGTCAAACGAGCGGGATGATTGAGTTTTGAAAAAGATTTCTCTAAAATCGTGTGTGAAACGTCTTTAGCTCGTGTGTGCGTGGAATTATTTAAATTTGGTTTTTTCCTCGGGTGTACACGATATTCTTTTTCTACTTAAAAAATATGCGCGCGAGATATTATTGTTTGTTACAACACAAGGGAGAAAAGACAATTTATTTCTTAATTAAAATAATTAACAAAGCGCTTTATTCGAGGCGCAAAACAGAGCAATCATTTATAATCGCAAGTCCGAAAAATAGCATTTGTCATTCTCTGGTTTTTCGCAGCCTTCGCTTTCAAAGGGCAGTTTCTATGGTGAGCTCCGCTCACAGGTTGCGACTCTCAAGGGTTCTGCTTGCTATTTCTCTTCTCTGCCCCTTTCCCCCATTTATCGTCCACACGTGCCCGATTTAGCATGGTGTTTCGCCATCTTGTGCCTTCGCTAGGGGACGGGGAAAGACTCTCCGGAGCAGCTTTAAATTCCCTTGCACGCCCCGATGCAGATCGCGTCCCCCGATTCGATTAAGACAATTTGTGTTGAGACACGCTTTATTAAGAAACACGATGCCTCAAAGTGATCGATCAATCTTCAAGGAAATCTTATCTCACGGCCGATCCGACCACCGACACCTTTCCCGCATTTCCCCGCCGCGTACACGACCGAACGCGGAAACTTTTGGAAAATATTGAATTACCTGACGCCGCCGTGCGCCGCCGCTCGTTGGCAGCAGATTGACAGATAACAGGCTTTTAAAACGTTTTTATACTTTCCCGGACTTCTGCAGTCGCTTCTCTCCAGTATAATCGCGGAAATCTCTCGACGTCTTCCCACGTAAAAAACAAAAAAAGAAAAAACCGACTGGTTATGCCATGAATGAAACGTAACGCATTCATGAATTTCCTGCGTCCGCGAGATAAGCCGAGAGGACAGCGTCAATAAAGATATCGCGTGCACGGACGTATCCCGTACGATTCTCGGGAGGGAGAGCCGATAAATTCGATCCGCTCGAAAGTTTACTTTTCTCTCATATTTTTACGTAAGCTTTAATCTTCGCATCGATAAAAGTTAAAAAAATAAATAAATAAAAAAACAAAAGCTATAAAACGCGCGTGACTCTTCGCGTAAAAAGCACACGAGAAATTTAACATTTTTCTCGAGGACGGGCTCAATAACGATTCCGAGAAACGCTTTCTGTGTGTTTCATCTCGACTGCCGCACGTGACCAGCGACGAGAAGGAAATAAATAAGAATTCTGGACGTTTTACGGTTAATTGTCGGAGCTAGATCGGAGAACCGCGGGCGGTAGTGGTTTCACGCGACCGAGACGGACACGAGAAAGCCTCTCCAGAAAAAAGGGCGATATAGAACTGGGATAAGGGCGCTTGACGGAAGAAAAGGAGCGAAAATGAGCGTACTCGGAGTGGGTGGCCGTCGCCTCAGATCCTAATCTTCTGGTTTACGAGATCTCGACCTTCCTTCCTTCCCAGGCGACCTCGCGCGCGTATGTGCCCTTCGCGATGTCGCACTTCACTGATTTTCTTCTTTCTCGGAGAAAAGATGCGCGCTATGTAATTTTCCTGCATTTTTTTTTTTCAATACTGGAAGGAAGGGACCGCGGAAATTGATTTTTCTAGTCGCTTAAATACTGTTGAGAATTTATTTAACACGTGATTTGTCTTTTATTCGTCGCGCAAGCACGCGGTGAGATGTACCTCGTCGCGAGTTACTTTGTAACTTTTTTTTTATCAGTTAGATACGATCGATGAAAGTGACTTATATACATCGTCGCGGGCGCATTAATCCCTGTCGCTTTCTGTTGCGCTTGTGCCCGTCTTTTTTTTTTTTTTTTTCACGTTGCTCACTCACTCTATCTCTCTTTCTCTCCCTTTTGCGCGCGAAGTAACGAGGGCCCGGGAAAAGACGGGGCCTGTTGTGCCGCGCATCGTCGAAAGAAAGTAAAAAGCGCGGGGTGGGTATAGGGAGGACCCAGTACATCCTCGGAGGATATTTGTGCCGAAAGCGGTATGAGCAGCAGATTGACGGGGGACCACCCGGGCCCAGAATGGCGCTCTCGCGTGGATCTCGAACGGCGACAATCCGCCTCTTCGTCCCCGCGCCCTTTCCCGTCCCTTCGCGCCTCTACAGGGTGTCCCAAGGGAATGCCATTTGTTTTTTTCGCCAATGCAAACTCGATCTTTCTCTCTCTCGGCAATCGCGCGATTTAATTTCTCAAGTTTACTTACTTTTCTCACGTAAAATTTGTTCGCGACTTAGAGACTAATTTTTTTATTTCTTTTAATTTTGTAATTTTTTTGGAAAATTGTGTAATTTCCAAAAATTATTCGCATATGCGTTTTTCGCCGTGGCGAGAACGTCTTACTGCAAATTAATGTCTCGGGATTGAGGTACACATGATGTGAAAGAGAAAGCGGGAAAGCACCACAGGACACCCTGTATGCAGGCGTTTTCGCTTCGCAGCGCCGTCATTGTCGATGCAGAAACGTGTGCTCTTTGTTAACGCGCCGATGTCGACGGCTGTCCCTCTGCTCGTGCCATCGGTAGATCTGGTTTTCGCATAAACGCCTCTTTTGTACAGATCGCGATCTGGCTGTGGCATGAACCCGGGGCGTCACGCTACCTCATCGTTATTCGCGGCGGTGCCGCGACCGCTCGAATACCAGGCGGAGGACTCGCGTTGCGAATATTTAAATTCCTCCTCTTCCCTTCTCCTCCCCGCGCGTTCGCGAAGGACCGCGCGTGTTCCGTCGATATTTGACCGCCGCGTGTGTCCTTTTCCAAAAATACATACATCTACATAAAGTGCGTTATCGCCGGCGTGTCATCTCGTCGCATTAAGTAAGCCGTCCGATGCGTATCCTGCCGCGGAACGCGTATGCAGATCGAGACACGGAAAGAGAGAGAGAGAGAGAGAGAGGACGCGGACAGGAGGAAAGAGATGCAGTTAAGACGGCCGGAACCAGTTCGTCAAATTTTCAGCCCAATCAACTGGATAACGATAAAACGTCAAGGACGTCACCGGTGGTCCACCGTGCTTCTCTCTCTCTCTCTTCTTCTCTCTTTTTTCCGCTCGTCTCTTCTGGCTCCTCTCCTCGTCGGCCTATTGATCCACCTCGTTCGGGATCCGATCCCTTCCTCTCCCCGTCCCGTGATCCCGGGATCATCGAGGGGAAAAAAGAAAAAAAAAGACGGCAGCGCGCGCGCGCGGCGATCCTTCGGATATTCCTTACGCCTCGTTGCAGTGAGATATCCGCAGCCTCCGGAACGACCAAAAATTGTCCCGGGTATCCAGAAAACATACTCTCTCGTATCCGCTCTCGTCTCCGCCGCCGCCGCCGTCGTCGTCGTCGTCGTCGTCGTCGTCGTCGCACGTGTGGTCCCACCGGCGTAGATCTAGTCTCTTGTCACGGATACACCACTCTCCTCTCCTCTCCTCCGCCTCCTCCCTTCATCGCCCCACTCGTTGTCGCTGTCCTCCTCGCTCTTACCGCGCCCTCGGCCTCCTCTCCTCGTTCCTCTCTACGTCTCGTCCGCGCCCATGTTATCTCGTATTCTTCCGATGTTCCTACCCCGTGTTTCGTCCTGACGCTCGGGTTAGCTTCGAGAAATCGCGTGGGCAGGTAATCGAGTAGGGCCCTCGCGAGAATTTAAGATCATCGTGTCCGCGCGGCGAAGTCCCCGCGCGCGTTTAGGGTCCCCTTCGCCGCGAGATTAAACCTCGATTTCTCGCCGCCCTCGTGAGGGGCGCGCATCGTTTTCGCCGGCCCGGCTATATGGCGGCGGACGCAACCGCCCGACAACGGGCGATATATACGTTTTACTTTCGTAAATTCGCGCGATCAAGAGAGACGCCCGGACAACGTGGGACAATGAAAGCGCGCGCCCGAATGGCAGCGACGAAGTCGGCCGACGTCATCGCTTATTTCGATAAAATACCGTTTCCGTTTCTTACTTAACCGAGACACTCGCGTTTCTCGTTCGCGAGTTGAATCAGAACTCTTTGACGATCGTGTTTTCTCTACAATTTCGACATTATTTATATTTTTATTCTTCGCATTTCTATTGCGTTAAGTTTCATCGAAGAGATGAAAGAGTTGAACTTCCGCTGTCGTTCAACATATTCTGACCGCAGCAAAAAAATATTTACTCAAGTACACATTTGTTATTTACTAAGGAAGGAGTATCAGATCTTACTTCCGCTTTGCTCTCTCGTCATATTCGGCGATACTCCTCCCGGAGAGAAGAAGGCGATCGGGAAAGAAAGAGGATCTCCGTCTCGGAGAGCTCTCTGGGCCTCTCTTCCTTTCAGGAGGATTACAGGTTTGCGGAGAGATCAACATCTGATTTTTTGGTTCTGATCGGATGGACGGACGGACGAGACCGGACCGGACGGTTCCCACACGCCGCTTAATTGATCGATTCGAAAATCTTGGTGATCACCTCGAGGATCTGCTGGAGCATTTACCGTAGATCGTGTCCAGATCTCTTCCCGTCAGTCTTTACTCCTCAAATTCTCAGGAGTATAATAAATTCCTTCCTCGTCTGACTGACTGCCTTCCTCCGCGCGTTCTCGTTCGATCTTCGCGCGTTCGTCTTTTCTCGCTTTTATGCGCTCATCCTCTCTTTCTCTCGTCAACTTCTCTCCCGCGGCTCCGATCCATAATCTATAATCGTGGGCGGAAAGGAGACGGAAGAGAAGACGCGGTGGACGAGAAGGATGACGCGAGAAGGGGGTGGCCCGAAGAGAGTAGTCGCCCGAATATTTCTTCAGATTATGACGTCAGGTGGGCTGCCAGTTAGCTCAGACTTACCGGTGTAATCCCTCGTAATGCTTCCCGTCCGTGAGTTCTGAATCCAGTTGGCGCTCGAACTTCTCTCTCTCTTTTTTTTTTTATTTTTTTTTTGTTTGGATAATTGACGCCGATAAACGCTTCTTCGCATTCGGTTTTTAACAGGTTTCGAAAACTTGTTTTGAGATTTATGTGAAAGTTTTTGACAAAAATCAATTTGCCCGAAAGGGACCCGAGAGGAGAGAGTATATGTTGAGAGAGGTCGCGCGAATCCTCCGCGCGTGACCGACGAGAACTCAGTCTCGCGCGAGTGAAGCGATGCGGGTCGTCTTCGCGGCACGAGAAGAGAAATGTCTTGATCGCGGAAGGCTCGTTAATAACGTTTCCTCAATGCGCTATAAACGCCGCGCGCCGCGGCGCGATTGACCGGTCCGTTGCGAACGAGCAGATAATCGAATTCAGGAAGAAGAAGAGGAAGAGGCGGAGGAGGACGACGAAGAGGAGGAGGAGTGAAACGCGCCATTCGTAGCGTTTCACGCAGCGTACAAAGGAAGAAACTTGACGATCCATTGAAGGAGTCGTAAACGGAAACTTTAGCGTCCGCGCGCGGAAGACTTTGGCTTTTGCGCGCGCGCGCGGGCCGGTTAAACCGGGGACTCGATAAATTACGAATCTTTTGTCATCGCTAACGACCGCGCGACGCTTAACTGCGCGCCGGAAAAATATTAGCGATAAATTTTGCCTGTTGATTTAGTGCCGCAGTTTCTAGCTCTTGGCCGCGCGCGCGCGCGCGCGTTGGTTACGCGAGCGAATCTCGAACATCCGCCGAGTCGTCATTCGCGCATATTCCGATTTATGACACACGAGGACGAAGTCGGTCCGTGCGTTTCATTCAGCTCCCGCGGATTTTCTCTCGCAACCGCTGTTGCTTCGAAATATTTTAACACACTTTCGCAAAATATATTTCAAGTGTTCGCACACTATCCGACGGATAAATAGAAGAACATTCGTACCGCGAACAAGTGTACGATTGTTCAAGCATCGAAACGCATCCCTGCAGATGTTAACAAAGAATTCGGTGGATGTAATGTTACGGTCGAATTGGAAAAAAAAAAAAAAAACAAATCCGAGGAAGTCTCCAACGCGGTTTCGTGAACATGAGCAGAGCAACGAAGAGCGGGCGAGAGAAGAAGCCGGATGAGGAGGAGAGGAAGAAGAGGAGAGGAAGAGGAGGACGAGAGAAGGTGAAGAAGAAGAAGAAGGAAGAAGGTGAAGAAGACGAGGGCTTCGTGGAGAAGGATTTTCGCGTGGGTGTCGCTCGGTGGGCGTCGCGTCTGCCTCGTCGAGAGTGCGGCTGACCTCTGACCTCCTCCTCAAGCGCTTCCACTCCCTCCCCCGCGTCTCCCTGCCGGGTTCTTCTTACGTTCGGGCTTCTCTCGCATGCAGATGCTAACTCGCGTGTACGTTCGCCGGGCGAACGAAACGTGTACGTAACGTACGCATGCGCAAGAAAGTACGGGCAAGGCGGAAAGATAGGGAAAAGAAAAGGAGAGCCGGCGCACAACCGAGGGAGAATCACGCGTGCAATTATCCTACGCGTGCGTGGGCGACCTCTCTCTTCCCGCGTCTCTCCGCGGCTTCTTCCTCCTCCTCCCCCGCCGCCTCCGTCGCGCCGTCCGTTCGCGCTAGTCCCTCTCTTGAGACTATATAGTCTCTTCGCGTGCGATTTTCATCCATCTTCCTCCCTCGCGGAGGAGGCGACGTTTCAAGCTCGTTGCGTAATCAGATTTTTCCCGTATGACCTCGGCGCGATCGAAGCGTCCCGCAGATGACGGCGCGAACATCTTTTCGCCACCACCGTCGCGAAACACGAGATGTGCGGAGGTTTAGGATTTGCAATCGATCGAAATCGATCGAGAACAATTTCGATCCGATAGTGTAGGAGAAGCGATCGATTCAAATTGATCGCGCGCGATGTCATCAGCAGGCGATTTGCTCGTCGAATATCATCGCATCGTAATTAACGCATCGCACGACGCGTGCGATACGTGAGAATATAATTGCGCGGGATCTCTGTATAATTCCCGCGACTCTCGGCGCGATGACCCACTTTTTGGCAGCTCGGATCAAGCGTGCAATTTCTGCGGCGATAAAAACAATCGCGCGCCGTGCGCGCGGGCATGATTAATGGCGGAGCTATCGCATCGAGCAAACGAACGGTAATTGATTCCACGAAGCGTTCATGCGGTCATATTTTTAAGTTATATATCATGGGAAATACCGGTGAGGTTTCTTTTTTTCTCGAACGAAGTTCTCGAACGATCGCGTAACGCGAGAAAAAGACGATCTTTTGTGCACACGTTGCGAAAACAAGATCGATTTCTGTTATTACAGACAAGACGCGATTTCTCACTCGAGTGTTGTATCAAACGCAATTCTCGCGATATTGTCTTGTTCGCGGACGAAATACGCGACAACCGAATATTTCATCTCGTCTCGCGATTTACGCGCGAATGAATTCCCATTCACTCGGTCCTCCCAAGGCGGACTTCTCATTATCGGAAACGGCAATCGCTCCATGACGAACGTGTGTGAATGCGCGCGCATTCCTATTTTTACCCGTCGGCCAATAAGCCACAGAATCCCGAAAGAGAGTCGGCGGTGTCAAGACGAATTGGATACACGGGCGGAACCGCGCGCGAGCCTCGTCGGGTCAATTAACCGAGCCTTGAGATATATTAGCCACCCCGCGGTCCCCCGTTCGGGCGAGCGTCCCGACACTTTATTTACGAGGGGTTGGCCGCGCGCGTCTAAGAAGCGCGCGCGGAAAGACACTCGACGCCCCGGCAATCTCGCCCGACGAATCTCGCCCCGCTTCCGGAAGCCGGTCCGTATCCCCACGACACGGAGAAAGAAAGAGAGAGAGAGCTTCTTTTTCGACAGACGCACAACGCGCCCCTCCGCTTAAGGATCTTCGGCAACATGGGATGACAGGCGTGCGGTCTGTTGTTCTCCGGGGAATAACAGACACGACGGTAGAAAACGCATCAATGAGAGATTTCGCTCCGAGAGATAATATCGCGATAATGTCTCGGACCGCGCGCGTGATTGATAAATTATTATTTCGGAGACTCCGTGAAACTTCTTAATCGATCTTTCGACTTTGTTGTTTCGACATTTCTGAATGTCGCAGTTTTTTAAACAAGGACTTTTCCTCTCATTGTACGTTTTATGTGAAATAAAATACCAAGAGGTTCTAATTTGTTGTCGCTCCATTTTGAAAACTTCTTCATTTGGAACTTGAGCACGACTGATTTAGCGCAATAAAAAAATATTAAGATGTGAAAATATTGCGGAGCAACTGCGGCACAGCGCGAGACGCAACGTCGAAGGGACACGCCACTGCGGTTACGCGGTTTGCCGCGCGGAATACGGTATTATTTTGTCGTCGATCGAAAACAACCGGCGGGGGAGAGATACCGATAGAGATAAGATGCCCACGGAGGATGCTTCGCTCATCCTCCTCGTCTCACCGCACGGAGTGTTCTCTCGCACTCGAGAACTGCCGGAGCTCGTGCCGGAGAGCAAGGTGCCTCTTAGGAAGGGTGAGAAGTGTCACCAGGTTTTATGCCGCACAGGGGGGCGGCACCCGCAGCCTGAGAAGGGCGAGGGGAGGGAAGTGGGACCTAACGCCGATGAAAGAAGGAAGATAGAGAACGATTCGTGCGCGGATAACGGCGGACGAGCCGAGAGGGTGTGCGCGCGCGCGAGGAAAGGGGGTAGAGGGAGCGCGGGGGGCGAGGGGACAGATCTCTCAATGGAGATAGGACTGCGACGGGTCTCTTCCGACGACGGAGCTTTTGGCTGTCGCGCGAAGGTTTTCGTGAGAGTAATTTGTCGTGCGACCACCTCCAGGAATGTTTAAATGAATTACTCGGGGTGGGCCCCGGGACTACGAGCCTTCGGGGGACTTTTATCGGCGCGACATCTTGTACGGGAATGCGGGCCCAACAGGAATAAGAGGCGAACCGAAAACCACGGTGCGAGAGGCGGGGAAAGGAGAGGATCCCGAAGGGGGAGGGAAGAGGAGAGAAAAAGAAGAGGGAACCTCTTTTTCTCGGGAGGAGGCGAGATGGCCGGAGTCGACTTACCTCCCAGTTGGTTTATTGCTCAATCCGCGTTCACGGCTAATGGATTCGTCTTCGCCGGGGCCCCGATGCATGCGTGTACCCTATACGACATCGACCAGCACCTTGCATCGTCTCCGTTCCCTCTGGTCTCCCTCCTCCCCCATTCTCCGCGTTACTCTCACATTTCGTTTGTGACTTTCCTAGTTTTTTTTTCCTTTTTCACACGATGCGCGACATAACGCCTTGCTTTTACACTGCTTTTACACTGTCGTGTAAGAGCAAGAACCGTAAAAGAAAGCCGCTATAAACGGCGGAGGAGGAGGTAGACAACGTGAATTCTCTACCGTGTCATTATTCTCGTCGATCTCCGCTTGAGTAATTTAATGTGCGCGCATTTGGTATTGAGGCGATCTTCGAGATGACGTTGAGTCACCGCGCGCGCGCGCGCGAAACAGAATAAAAAGTCGAAAAAAAAAATGAAAAAGCTCTAAAAAACGGGACGAGATAAAAGTGTCGTATATACAAGAATTCCAAGCCGCGAGAATCTCCCGCGCGGGGAATCGTCGAATAGTCGTCGCTAAATTTGCATTATCCGCCGGTGCGGACTCGCGCGCGCCGTACACATGTACGTGAAACGCTCGCAACACCGGTGGAGGTTTTCTCTCAAGGTGCGGATGTCGCGAATCATCATCGCGATAACGTATGGCCATCGTGCCGTTTACAACGCGTGTCCCCCGGGATCGGCGGTACCTACCTGTACGTGTTACCTATATGTGCAGTAAAGTTTATCTCGCGACTCCGGCCACCGACCACCACGGCTCTTACCTGTGCGGCTCTCTATACCTGCTCGTGTTTATACGCACCTAACACCCGAAGAACGACGACAAGAGCGAACGAGGAAGAGAGTGAGAGAAAGAGCGAGAGAGAGAGAGAGAGAAAAAAAAGGAGAGGAAGAAGAGATAGAGCACGAGCCGGTACCACACCTTCTTTCCGCAGAGGAGTATAGAATTTTAGTCCGCGGTTAGCACCGCCGGGACCGGCCAATGATTTACCCAATTTTACGATTTCCGAAGCGGTCCGTCCGGACCGAGTCACCGCGATTTTCGTCCGAGAGTCGTTCCTATAACGTTGCCCGCGCGCAAGAGAGAAGGACAGACACGGAGCAAAAAATAGAAAAAAATAAATTTCCCCGGTCCCGGACGCAATTAATGTCCACGGTAGCTATTGGTATTTCTACCGAGACGCGGAGAGACGAGAAAATAAAGGCCGCAAGATACAAATATATCCTCTGTCTCTTTCTCTCTCTTTCTCTCGCGGATCGTGTCTGCATTCCTGGTTTGGACGGAAGCCAAATGTAGATTTCATTCATGCGCGAAATACATGATGCCCGCGCGGTCGTAAAATTCCGTATATCTCGTCATCGGGGGAAAACAATAGAATACAAAACGAACGAAATCGGAGATTAAAGTGTCGGGACGCAAATTTTCAGCGCGATAAATAAATTCGAAATCGATGACGACGATTCCCGCTGCAACATCATCGGGATAAATGAGTGTCGCGCGTACATCCGACAATTCCGAGTGTTTTCCGAAATTTACGCCCGTTTTATTTCCGCTCTCTGATTATTGCCTGTCACAAGAAGCCGTTTCACCGCGACTCTCGTACGGTTGTCCGACGTACCGCGACATCGCTGACGAACGGAGAAAGAAACGTATTCGAACCGGTTCGTAACTAAAATAGAGGATGATTTCTCCTCCTCCTCCTCCTCCTTGTCCTCTTTCTCTTCTCCCTCCCCTGCCGCTCCTCCCGCTCCTGCCGATCGATTTCTTCGCGTTCCTTCACCGACGGGTGTATATAACGGTGGTGGTACGTTCGCCGTGCGGTGTTGTGACGACGCGACTGGTACCTATATGGTAATAATGTGACATGGATGTCGGTCGCGCGTCGTCGGCTCGCACCAGGAGGCCTTATCTTACGGTGAAGGGGGCCCCCATCCAGAGGCCCCCTGTGAAGCCTATACGGGTGAGGGCCTGGCACGCGGAGAGGGTCTTGGCACGCGGCACACCCCCGTATGCGCGGCACTCACCGCGGGATTCCTGCGGGATTCTTCCACCGTTCCCTTTTCGCCTCTCCCTCACGGCGCCGGCCGCGCTGCGCTCTTTTTGATGCCGGCGTCTCTTTTCACCCGGGATTAGATCGAAGAATTCAATCGACGCAAACAGTAATCCGTTTCTCCGCGATTTTGCGAGTCAAACCAAGTTTCGTCATTTTGTTTTTTTTTTTTTTTTTCATTGTCTTTTGTCTTTTAGAAATTTGATCAATGTCTCGCCTTTCGCGCGTGCAATCTCAACGCGCTGTTGTCGCATTTTGTGTAATTTAAATTACAATAAAATCGAGATAAGAGAGATACGCCTAAAATAATTTATGCTTTAATTCTCGTCGTGTACGCGCGCGCGCGTGTGTGTGTGTGCGCGCGCGATTCCTCGACTACATCCACTCGCGGGGTCCGAGGGAGGTTCTCGGCCACCCCCTTTTACTCGAGCTACACAGAGACGGTCCGAGGCCGCCATTAAGAGACACGGATATTTCATCTGCGCAGTCATCGCATATTTCGATTTCTTCCCTGTCATCCAGCCGGCTCGTACGGGTGCTTTCAAAGGGCTCCGGGCTCGGGGCCTGTACATTGTACGTATATGTAGATGTCGGTATCTCGCCATTCTTCCACCCGACGTTTTTCTTCGGCGCCTTGTTTCGAAATCCTTTTTTGCGGTTCTCTCCGCCCCTTCTCCGTCCTTTCTCCTCTCACCTCCTTGAATCCTTCCCGGCCGCGTATTGTCGCGTTGATTAACGTTTCCATAAATGCGTAGCGATTTATAACGCGTCCGGCGATACATAAATCATCGATGTAGGTCGTGCGCGCGTAATTCTCTCGAGCGGGAAATATACGTGGTAGCGTTCGTGCGAGAACGTGCGTGCAAGAACGA
>QVOA01022129.1:0-18632 GCA_014825685.1 Pseudomyrmex cubaensis
AATTACTCCTTTATTATATGTAATAGAAAAAAATGGTTCAGGACTTTTTGATTCAGAATAACCCCTTCTATCTACCTACGAGCGGTTATTACCAGACACCCTGTATATTGCGCGTATCAGATAAAAATGAAAGATTCACAGAGATATATTCGCGGAACAACGTTCTCTCGAATGGATTAAACTACTGCCTAAATGAACGATGATGCGTAATTGCACAGAGAAATTAGCGGTCTTCTAAAAAGACGGCCTCATTAGACGCATAGCTTCTTAAAAGATTCTCTTTGTCCGTTCAAACGGGACTGGAGCGCGGCTACATAAAGGTGTATCAAACGGAAGTGATAAGATAAAGCGAAGGCTGAGAGGATA
This sequence comes from Pseudomyrmex cubaensis, assembly GCA_014825685.1. Taxonomy (NCBI): domain Eukaryota; kingdom Metazoa; phylum Arthropoda; class Insecta; order Hymenoptera; family Formicidae; genus Pseudomyrmex; species Pseudomyrmex cubaensis. Next base: position 367 of record QVOA01022129.1, read on the forward strand.
AGGCATCAAGAGAGGAAGAGAGAGAGAGTATTTTACTCATAGATAATTTCTTGCGCAGCTACATTTTCCATTTAGCATAAAATATCAAACAATATTTGCTTTATGCAACGAACGCGCGACCAGAACGGACAATATTATTTCATATAATCACAAAGATTAATAATTAATCATTGTATCATCCGCTCCGTTATTACGTGCACTATTGAACCAACGTGAAAAATTACACAAGGTATACAAGTTTGAAAATCAGTCCGTAAACATTTCACACACACACTTCGTAAATTGAAAATATTTTCTCCGTTTGCTCTTGTGCGGTCGAACAAGCGTGAACTCATAGATACAGAGACGACGCTTGACGTCAATTCGCGCGCACAGTTGAAAACACAATGACTTTACTTTCGCGTTAATGCATTCACATCTCGTCTGTCTCTCGGCCGCCGTGATATACTTATATTTGTGCGTTACATATTCTTATCTTATCTAGAGAATATAAGTTTCTCCCATCTCGGTTCACAATCCTCGAACGTTGATATTGCGATACGTGCAATCAGATAAGCAGAATACAATAAAATCCATCGAGCCGTTTCTGTATAGTAATAAGCGAGTGTATATATATGTGTATATATATATATATACATATATATATATACATATACATATATACATACACACAATATATATATATATGTATATATAAAAAGAAGACAGATTTGTGGGGTACATCCCGACGAACAATGGAACTTTGGCGCAGAACTGACGTTCGGAACACAGCCGTCACATTGTTGCATCGCGCGCGCGCGCGCACGTAACAAAAAAAAATGTTTTCGGAGAAAAAAGAAAAAGAAAAAAAGAGAAACACATTCAGCAAACTCCGGCTGAGTGCTCGTATTTTCGTTTTTCCCTTCCAGCTGGACCAACCTGGCCACCCGCGCGAAGCAAACATTGGAGCACAGGCAATATTCAACCACCCACACACGAATTACCAGAGAGATAAAGACAGACAGACAGACAGACGGACAGACAGACAGACAGAAAGAGGCCGAAGAGTGTCCGAAGTGCGGACGGACGCAAGCGCGAGGGTTACACACGTATAAACACACACACACACACATACGAGAAGTGCCGCACGTACGGTTCAATCGCACCCTTAATTAGCACACTCAATTAAACACACGAGCGTGGACGCGCGCGCGGACCGCAACTCGGCCTGGCAGGGACTGCGCGCCACGCGAGTTTTTGCGTTTAAACTGCGTTAGAGGATCGAATTACCGACAATTATACGCCGGCTGAGCGAACTGTTTGTTTCGCGCAAACCGAATTAAAGTGAGGGCGAGAAGCTTTCGCGAGGAAGCGCATGCGGTGAGGCTCACGTAAGAGAAGGTAACTCTTGCGCGGTCCTTTTCTCTTTAAACTCAAATGCCGTACTTGTCGACTTCGTGTCGACATCTTTTAAAAAAAATCGCTCTTTTTGCGATCTAATATTATCACAAGAAATAAAAGCAATCGAGCAAACATTTTGTTTTTAATATCGTGGCGGTGAATAAAAGTCAGTTTAATACAGGCAACAAATTATTACGAAATTCAGTTCTTTTTTCATCAGAATTAATGAACATAAAATTGTCACATCTCGTGAGTTTGTCAATTTTTAATTTTGCATCTTGATTTATTTAACACCGACAATTTTATATATTTTTTTTATTTATTCAACATCGATAACACCCGTAAGACTCTCCACGAACTGAAATCGAGTTTCGAAGTGGCGGCTTCTCTTTCCGTAACGTATCGGTTAAACATTGCAACGATAACATCGCGTAACGACGCATAGCTATGTGTATATATCGCCGTGCCGCGCGCTTACGCGGTTGACTAGTCTTTTATAGTTCTCTCTATGGTTATATAGACTATCATCTTCTCTCTCTCTCTCTCTCGTAGTAGCGTGCACGGGAGAAAGGAACGTTATAGGCGCGCTATACGATGCGGAAGATAGCGCATCGTGGCAAATATGCGTTCTCGGACACGTGCCGCACTAAAATCGTACGAGGGCTCAATTTTCCATTTGCCACTCGCTCGCAGATACTCCGATTTCGCTATTTTCCACGATTGTGGCGGTAAGCGTTTATTATTGGGGAAAAAGATGCCGTGCCGCATCGCGAGGCCGCTTCCACCTTTATTGTTCCTTACCAAATAGAACAGATTCCTTTCCCATTAACGAGGAACACGAACGTCTAAGTTGAAAGTTTTTGTTTCTCTCTCTTGGTTTTTTTGTTTTGTTTTTTTAATTGAAATTCCCCGCGCGCTATACGTATTATTCAAGGCTGAACCACTTTGCGTCACGAAGGACTTACATTATGATGTCGCGAGAGTTAAGCCCTCCACGAAGCTCTCGGATCGACCGGCGAGATTCCGGACGATCAAAGCACATATTACAGAGACGATATCGCGTCGCCGCATCGCCCGTTCTTGCCCGGGCCGCTTTCCGGCGGTAAGTTCCGTTCCCGGGGCTACGCGTGACAACCCTATTGTCTATGACGTAACTCCCGATGCCTGTTTACCGCCACTTGCCTCGAGTGCTGACGAAGACAATGGCCGGTCGAAAAAGTCCGATACTTCCGCCGAGAGACGACGCGCATCATCAGACGATTAATATACAGGTTGGTATTTAAATGCGAGGCGGACGTTTATTTTAAGATGAGACTGTTTTCTGATGGCCGAAACTTGTGAAGAGGCTACGTCGAAAAAACCGCAGAGGAGATGCGAGATATGGAGACTTTAATTTCTATCAATATATGAAACTTTTCGCAATCGAGCGAGAGAGCTCGTTGCTATTAAAGCTCGCTGGTCAAATACTGATCGGTATATAACCAGAAAAACCGGCCAGTTATATTCTGTTTTAATTTCCACTCGAGTAAATTGTATTAATTTCATTAAATATGCTGGTTTCACGTTTAAATGACTGTATGTACCGGGAGGGGAAAAAAAGCAAATTTTATTAATTATATATTCTCCATTATTCATTTTCAACATGCGTTACATTTTCATCGTTGGACATATGAATTGAGAGAGTGGTATAAAATTTCAATAAAAACATTAATGCACGAATATGTGATGTATCACGTGTGTGTATGTGTGTGTGTGTGTGTGTGTGTGCGTTAATGCACACTGACGCGACAAAAAATTCGCGAACAGAAATATTTCAGAAATAACGCGAAATCTTCAATAGATGTATAAAATATTACGTCACGATGAAGAATCATTTTACAGAATAGTGAACGTCGTACCAGTCGAGAGACAGCAAATTGCTCGCGTATATAAACAAGAGGAAATTAAAACACGGGATTACAAACGCGTTAAAGCCACAGTTGAAGGCAAGAACTAACGCGAGCCGAGCTTTAAACTCTCTCTCTCTCTCTTTCTCCAACGAATAAATTCTCGATTCCTATTGGAATAAATTATCGGACTGTTAGACGCTCTTAAAAGCTCGGCACGAGAACTTCCGCCTGTAAATATCGGATACTGTGCGAGACGAGTTTTATTTTTTTTTTCCTCGCCTTTCTTACTCTTGAAAACAAATTTCCAACTGTGCTTACGCATCAACCTCTTGTTTCCATCGGCAATCTAAAAATCCCGTTTACGGCGCGGCAGCGGCGGAGCGTGCGCGCCGCTGATTGCGCCGTTCTGTCTTTATCTCCCGTGCGGAAAACTTTTGCGAGGCGGCTGTTGAAAAGTTGTCAAACTAAATGCGCGAGCGAGGTGTTAAAGAATAGAAGAAAGTGCCGTCGAAAGAGAGAAAGACTGAGAAAGAGATCGTTATTCTACGTGGAAATTGTCTTGAATCCCGACAGAACACATCATTATGAGAATAGCTGAACGACGAGGAACGTCTCATCATTGGCGGATTTAAAACGCACTCTCGGCGCGTATTATATTTCATAATTTGTGATATTTATTCAAATTAGGTATTTCCGGTTAGATTTTTCTATTAAAACGTACGATTTGTGAACGTTAATTGACGAATAATTAATTGTTTCGTCAATACACGCACATGTGATGTTGAATTCATCAAAATCCTTTCCCGCTCGGCCGAACATTCATCGCTCAAATATTATTAATGTTTCAATGTGACACGCAAACGCTATTTTTCTTGATTTCGCCACTAATAACAAATGATTCGGTGGAAACCCGCGACATTCGCAGCGTAATAGATACGTTAACGTAGTAAATTATTCTGTCGCCAGTTACGACACGTTCGCCAAGGCAATTTATGCGGCAAATATATTTTTTGCGTCTATAAATAAACAACCGCAATTTATTGTATATTTCGAAAAAATGCGTTAGCTGTCCATTTATAATTTCTCTTGAAAGGAAATATATGTGTAAAAAGTATACTCTATTGTAAAAAAAAAAAAAAAACTGCTTACGCAGCGTCAAAAGATTTTTTCACGCTAGTTAAAACTTGGTATCATCGCGCGATTTTAATGAAAGAAATAACAACAATACTGATCTTCGTCATCGCGGAAGCACATCATAAAAGAAGATCCTCCTCTCTTCCAACCTATTGAAACGATCTCTTTATATAGACGCTCCCGCACACGCACAATACATTTCCCAAAAATTTCCAGCACACCGGACATTAAATTTTCATTCAAGACGTGGTGCTCTTTTCGAAGTAAATCCCGATTGTTCGGGCAACATTTATTCTCACCGGTAATCCGACTCGCCGATATAACGGCCTAAAGTCGACGCTCGGGAAAAATGACGCCAGCAGATTGAAGAGTAGCAACCGTCGCGCGTCAGCTGCGGCATCAAGATAATATTGAAAACAAATCGTGAGAAAGAAAAACGATTCCGTACGAATACGAATTCGTAGGATCTTGAAAGCGTAGGAGATAGAATCTATTTTCACGAAACAGAGCAACAAATAATAAACTGGCGAGAAGAAGCGCGCGCGCGCGGTCCGATTTTAACGCGGTTAAAGTACATATAAAACGAGTGCAAAACAAACGCGACGTTTATGCGACGTCATCGCGTCCATCAGAGCAATTAATTGACTCTTCAGTTTTTGATATCGGCCGGACAGACTCGTGTTTATTCTGGCGTTCCATTTTGACGAACGTCATTAATTTTTAACGGCCGCGCGCGCGGCTCGCGTCGCGTTACATCTTTTCGGCACTTTGTTAAACGATAATTAAAATTAATTGAAACCCGGAGAGTATATCGAATTTGTGATCGGACGGGTGGGAGAAAGAGCGCGAGATTTTTATATCGCTGTCTCTTTTTCTCTTTTTCGCGTGCGCGGGCGCGCGACGTTAATTAAAAACAATAATAAAATATTTTCACAAAGGGAATGGTAACGACGCGCTCTCCGGCTTTTGATAAAAAAAAAAAAAAAAAAAAAAGCGTTCGCAAACTTTCGCAAATTATTTCGCATATAACGAAATAACATCGTAATTATGCGTAATGCGATAGCTGTTTTCATTACGTGTAATGCAATACATGCGCGACGGCTATCTCACTTCCGTTATTATCAGGCCGGCTTCGTTGCGCGCTCTCCTAAAAGCGTCCCGGCATTTGCAAACCAAATTTACCGCAACGTGCATTAGGCCGGGATCGATTTAGACCGAAAACGCGAAATTTCTTTTTTCTTCGGATTTTTCATTTCCGCGATAAACCGAATGATAAACAATAATAATAATCGCTTTCTTCAAACTCGAGAAAGAGAATACAAGCGAGTATTAATTTTAAAAAATTGTTCTCCGCGAACACGATGGTTTCCAAAACACGTAAAACACGTTAACATTCATCAAGCTAAAATATAAACTCTCGCGATGTGTTTCTACTGTGTGTACTTGCAATATAATAATGCGTTGTACTTGCAATTTCATTAGTTTTTTTCGCATTCTTTGAAGATAAAAAAAAAATACGTCACTGTATAAATTTTAATCACTTATAAATCGTTCCGCACACGTCACGCGCAAAGTTGCGAAAAGTTTCGCGGTTTTCGCTTGTCGTCCCCGCGCATCTTGAATGGATTGCGTTTCGATGTTTCGAGGCTCGGCCCCCTCCGTAGAGCAACACATACAGCGCGCGAATTCGCATAAAAGCATCGAGTCGGCTTTCCATTAGTTTAATTACGGAGATAACGGAGAGAGGATAGTGTCGATGCCGATATATACATGTGTGTGCATATATATATATATGTATATATATATATAGGAAAATGTGTTTTCGGAAACTGTATCCCCGAAACAGCAGCCACGAGGAAATTTCGCAGAAGAGGATGGAAACTCGCCGCCCTCGTTATCGATAGGACGAACACAATCGCGTTTTCGTACCCCTCGCGGCGATCGCGCGCGTAACCGTCCAATAATAACGCAAAAAACAACAATCACCTTCCGGAAATCCGGTGCGCGCGATATTCAAGCAGGAACCTGTACTCTTTCGTCTCAGAAACTCAACCGTGTTCAAATCTAGCGGAAAATATCGTGTCGGAGGAAAAACTTTCGTCGAGACACGTGCGTCATCTTCCGAAAATTCCCTTGTAAACTCTTATTCTTTCCGGCGCGTCTCTCCGAGCCGCAAACACGAGCGCGAGGAACATGAAAATCGCGCGGGGAAAGATCGATCGGTGGCGGGAGGGATCTCATTTCCATGGAAATCGTAAAATATACCCCCATCGTCGATAGGATATCTAATTAAAAAGCTGTATGCATTCGAAACGACTCGCGCTGCAAAATCGCGAGAAGAAGATGAGGAGAGAGGCCGGCGTATTACTATCACATATCGGGAGAGATGATGGTCGCCTACCGGAAAGAGAGAGAAAGAGGGGAAGAGGGAGGAAAAGCGGGCGAACGTTAACGGGAACGGTTACGACTGGAAATAGGACGGAAAGGGGGTGCCCGCGCGCAAACCCATCTGAGAGCTAAAACGGTAGCCGGTTCGCTCCTCTCCTGACGCTCGTCTACGGAACGAACAAAGCTCCGGGAGTTGCGGCCTACAAACGCGGCGCGCTGGAAGTGCCGCGGGAAAGAGCCCTAACAATGGTTATTGTTTCGGGAGGGCCGCGCGCTGTGTAACCGGGGCTAATAAAATAGGGAAGCTCTGCGTGAGCGCGGGCGGTCCGGCGTAGTGGAAGCAAACACACGGAAGGAAATCGCAACGCTGGAGATTCGGTTCTAGAGTCAGAAATAAAAATCGGCAGGTAATGGGGAAAGAGTCAACGATGCGGCTAACGTCGGAATCGGAACCGCGAGTTCGCCCTCGTCGTCGTTCCGATGTGCCAACCAAATGGCCGCTTATTGTGTACGTATATATGTACATCGTGCCTATACACGTGAGAGAGCTCTTTTCTACCGCGATGTTTATCGAGGAGCTTTTACGAGGCGCGTGGATAGTTAAGCGTTTTACCCGCCTCCCTTCTCATTTTCAGGCGGAGGGAGGAGAGAGATTTTTCGTGACGGCGCAATTTATATTCGTGACAGTAATATTCCGGAATATATTACGAGTGAGAGAGTTCGGCTGTTACTTCGATGTTGCGTTAAAAATCGCGTGTGGAATAAATGATTATATCGATTTGTGGATGAGAGCAATTACCGCGACACAGTTTTTGCTTTCTTTTTCTTTTTTTTTGACATTTTTCTCACAACAAACGTGAATATTTAGCGTTTACGATATTCGAGACACGCGAAAACTCTTACGAAGTTCGCGTTATTAAAAAGCTTACGTTGTTGTAGGAAAACATTCTCGTTCGTAAGAGTCGTCTGTTTACGAAGATAGGGCGCTTTTCTCAAAACGAAATAAGAAAGTTTTGTATCTTCGCGCGCGAGAATTTCGGGAAGAAACGGAAAAGATGGATGGGCCGAGATACGTTGTTAGTCGCTTGAGCATTAAATTATCGAGACGCGAACAATGCTTGATCGATTGTGATGGATCCGCCGCTATTTAACTGACACTTGGCGCGAGCATATCATTACCGTCTTCGCGCGGTTAAACGATATTTCGCATACAATTAAGAGTCGCTCGATGAAAAGCGATCCGACGACCGGTATTCCGTTTCTTTTTTTTTTTTATCAGCGTGCGAACATTACCTTCATAAATCACAAAAGACGAAAAAAAAATATACAAAAATATTACCGGAATATTAAATATTTGTTTTAAAGCCGCGAAATAAATTGGCGCGTGACGGTGACACCCGCTGTAAGAATAATAATAAGCGAGCGGGGGGTTGGGATATAAAGGGACGAACCGAGCCAGCGTAACAGGGGATCCGTTCGAAGTTTATAAACTGAATATTATTGAGATACTAGCTGCCGGTAGAGCGGCGAAGCGCCATGACAGTGAGCGATGAGGTGCTCCGCGCGCACAGTTCTCTCCGATTTTCTATTAAACGTCGATTTATTTATGGAATATTCGATGCGACGTGTCTCGCGACGGCGCGCGGCGGGAAGTTGAGCCGACGTGAAAAATTCAAATCAACTCCCCCGTCGCGCCCTTCGTCGAAACATTCTTGGAGCGACTCATCCGCGAGCTCTTGTCTCAAATCGCGAAACGTCTAGTGTATCTTTTTCTTTATTTATTTCAACGGAACAATTAATTTAATCTTCATGCTGAGAAAACTGTCCCTAAATAGGCGCCATAATTAGATATTGCACATGTAAAAGTAAAAGGAACACACGGAGAATCGGCAAACGCGCACGTTCGGCGCTCGTCATTCTTGCCGGCGAAGATCCCCGGAGGACTCGTCGAATTTCGGACAATATTGTCGATTGTTCCGATGTGTTTCGACGACAATAACCTGCTCGAGACGACAATAACGCGCTCCCGGGGGCAAAGGATCCCCCGATCGAGCATGCAGCGCAACGTGTCCGGCCCTAATTCCTCTGTTTGCGTATGCAAACGAAGAGACGAGGTCACCGATGGGGTGCCGCCGGGATATTCATGCGCATTTCCATCCTCTTCGTTTTGTCGCGCACCTTCGTGTAGGTAGGGCGCACGTGCGCGTACGTGTGTACGCGCATACGATCGAGCGACCAATATCGCGCGGTGCGCGAGAACGGCACTTCGTTGCAATAAAAATCGTCATAACATCGAAGTAAATCAATGCGGAAGAATGCATCGAATATTGCACGCGTGAAAAACCTGCGGACCATTCGACTTGATTGCGCGCGGCGCGCGCCCGGCAGCTTAGCTTGTATCAACACGCGCGAATAACACACACCGCGCACGAGTTTCGCGGGAACAAAAGGACAGAAATAAAAGGATAAATAAATGATTAAAACAAACGAGAATATGCGAAAGAAATTGTGGGAATTCGCGGTAGCGCGAGTTTGTTTATTACGGCCGCTTTGTTTGTTAATCAGTTAACCGCGCGGATATTTCTTTCATTTCGCGGTATAAAAAAAAAAAAAATCAGAAATCGTATATATTTATTAATAAACAGGGCGGGGGTGTTACACACACAGGGAGAGGGAGGGAGAGAGAGAGAGAAACGGCGAACGGAACGAAACTCGCGGAGAGCCGTGCCGCGCGATGGAAATTAATTTTGCCGCCGCTCTCCCCGCAACAATCAAATCGTTCTGAATTTGATACACGTGCGCGCGTTTTGCATCGCTCGCGCGATGCATGCGTCTGACAGGTGGGCGATGCGGTGCACGGGCGCAGGTGGAAATAATACGAATGACGTCAGAGCGCCTGGGGAGTTCGAGCGCGGGGCTGCTGCAGCATAGCCGCGAGAGCGCCGCGCTGTGCTGCGGAATCGAGCGAGCTGCGATTTAACGCAAAGAAAATATACGAAACCGGGCGGATTCGAGCCCCGGCTCGGCTTGGTGGCCTGGCACATTTACTGGGAAGAGTTTCCTTTGTGTGCGGACAACGCGCGCCCTTTGGGCGGCTGCGCGCGCTCGCCGTCCGTGTATGAAAAGTCCTTCCGGTCGAACGGCCGGCGAAACCTGATCAAAGTAACGCGCGGAAAATCGATTCCCAACGTAATCTTCGCTGCGCGAAACATCAAGCGAGAGACCCCCCGGGCCCATCGAGCGCAGCTTCGAACGATAACGACAGGGAAAACACATATAACTATCCTGCATGCGATACCTCTGCACACATGTGCGCCAGGCGCACCATCCAGTTAATGCAGTTAAATATCATCTTTCCATAAACGGTGTATTATCAAATATTGAAATGTAGTTTAATGATAAAATTTGCCAATATTGCTCCCTTTCTATCTTTATTTTTGTAAAATTAGAGCGAGTATTCTTCCGTAATTTAGCGAGACTATGATAAATACCGTTATATTGCTCTCTATTTAATCAGGAACGAGAGACTCTCATGTTAATATAATATAAATATTAATCAGACAAAAAGATTAGAAACGCGAGGATTTAACGGGAATAAGAAAATCTTTGGCGGAGAGGAGTTTTAGTCTGCGCGCGAGAACACGGCCTCGGGGTCTCGCGTACCGGGCATTGTGTATTAAAATTAAGGGAATACATTAAGCGAGTTAATGTTATTCAGCTTTTTGTTCGCGCGCCGCTTTCATAGAAGCGGTTGCCGCCGCGCGGCAACTCTTTGCCCGGCGGCGCCTCCGAAAACGCCGGTCGGAGAGGCTCTTTCTCTCCACCCTTTTCCGTGCACGAGAATCTGCGCGCGCGTTCCACCAGACACTTTCCACGACAAACTTCTTTGCTGCATCGTACGCGTACGAAGAAGCTCCTTACATGGTGTCGCGGTATAAATTCACCTTCATAATTTCCCAAATAATACCGGGAAAAACTGGAGGGGAAGTTTCAGTGTTGTAAAATATATTCAAAGAATATATTTTACAACAATGAAGAACTTCTTCAACATAATTGCGCGTATAAAAAAATATGTACATACATATATTGCGGCTTTTCAAACACGGCAAAGCCGGACTTCTCTTTGGGGAAAAGATTGAAAGAACGAAACGTAAAAACAAAAAAAACAAAAATCTCGAAAATGGAATATTTCTCAAGTTAATTTCTCAAGCCCGTCCGAGACTTTTGTGCGATAATGGAAACAATATTTATGCCGGACTTACGAGTGAGGTAACTTTATATTCCACTTGGTTATCTTTCGCGCTGGAAATAGTTTAATTAACGTGAGAATAGCCACGGAAATAAGATACCGCGGAAAACACAATGGGGGCCCGGCTGACGAGAAGAGAAAGAACTGAGAATATAAACGCGAAGTGAGTAGGTAGGTAGGTAGGTAGGTATCCCGGGATTCTCTCAATCGCTAACTACCTGTCGTTGAAAGCACGCCTCGCCGAACCACTTGAAAAGTTTCCTTCGTCTTACACTCGTAAGGGAAACAGAGAGCACGTCTTTTCTTTTTTTTTTTTAACAAACGACAAAGGTAAGTTACATAAGTATCCGACGTAATGAGATCTCACCTTTCGCGATTTCCCTCAGCGGCTGCACCCGAGACCTTCAATGCACTTATTTCGCCCTATATGTGTATACAGGGTGTCTGAAAAATTTCGACACAACCGAAGTGTGAAGACAGATTAGACCTAATCAAAGCAATATTTCTCAGACACCCTGTATAATATATAAAATAACTCGGATTTTTCTCGCACCTTCCACAATCCCGGGGGAAGTTCCTCGCGCGAATTCTTCTTACTTTTCATCTCGCTCTTTTCGCCCAAATAAACTCCAAAGGATAACAACGTTCATGCAAATCGTTTACGCATATATGTGATGTATTCGCAAAGTGGCAAAGAAATAAATTTGGCGCAACACAATACAAAATTCAGTAAACAGCGGGAATGCGATGCGGCGGCGGCGGCGGCGGCAAAAACAATGCAAGGAAGTGAGCAGTGAAATTCCGGAAAATTCGCGATTGCACGTTTACAATGCTCACACGTGCGCACACGTGTAAAGGCCGGATGAAATTCAAGAATGCCGCACGCGGCCGATTATTAGCTCGCTTTTCCGCCATTTGATAAATCGAAAATGTGTGAAAAGCGAAGTCGATGGGCGCAATTCCGTAACAGTCATCCGTAAGAGATTGTTCTTAGAATCGAACTTTCAGTGTCTTTTACTCTAGACAAGCGGCAACGCCGAGTTACTTATTTTCTACTTTAAAACAGTAACATTTAATGTTTCTTATCTCAAATGTGAACATTGCAGCATAGATAACTTGACTTCTGCGATTTGGATCGATACTGTTTCTTTAAAAAACAAAAGAAGTCAAATCTTATTCGAACATTACAATTTTCAATCATCTCTCTTACGTTATGAATGCGATGTATCGTTTTCACGCGGAGCCCCGCTCTAAGTAGCATAATGGAATGTTGATAGCCATGTTTGTTGCTCGCTTTCAGAACGTGGAAAATCGCCGAGTAAATTAGACGCGCCGCGGCACAATCTCGGTTAGCCAATATACTGCGCGCGGCCCACCCTTCGTCCTATCGTCGGAAGTATTCCGGGCGGAATTTTAATTAATATCTCGCTTGTAGAGCGCTCGCGCACCGAGTATCTCTAACGCACAGCGTGAGACTGCAAAAGCCAAAGGATCAGAAGGGGCTGATACCCAATGCCCCAAAGACCCGCCCAGGGGTGATTTTGTATCAACGCTAAACCGTGCGCGATTGCTTCGAGACTCGGAAAAAAAAAAAAATTAAGAGAAGCGAGCGCGAGCAATACAGTCTCTCTTCTAGACAAAAATGTTCGCGATCATTACTAAGTCCACCCGCGGCGACTTCGCCGAGAAAATGTTTGCAGAAAATATATACCGAGGAAGGAGATCTCAACGAGAGCCGCTGTCAGCGAGCGAAAATTAGAACTGTCTTAGCGCGACATTTAAATTTCACCGCGCTTTAAAATCTCGAATCGAGATCACATCTTGATTGTATTATCGCGTTATCGCGAAACCTCAATTTTTTTCTCTTTTAATTTCCCTTCACCAATGCCCGCCGGAAGGGGTGAATCGACTTACCTTTATTCCAAGCGTAGGCGTTAACATCCCGTAGTCCGTAATAGGTGGCAGCATAACAGGGGGTAGGTTTGCCATCATCATACTGTCTAAATTCTTCACACGTATTTTCCGCCGGTGTACTGAACACAGATCAATCTATCGTTTTGTTTTTTTGTTTTTTTTTTTTTTATTTAGACCTACCTGAAAAACACAAAAAAAGGAAACACAAATATTAAAAAAACTGTCTCGACTTCTTGATTTGTTGTTCTCTTAATCTAACGTTTCAACCAAATATACGCCTTTTTTAAAACTAAAACTTAATTAAAATAATTTTATTGTCGTGATATATATATATATATATATACACTGCGGAATTCGTTAAAAAACAATAATCGCGAAAGTTTCAAACGCGCGAACAATATTCGTTGGCGACCGCATTGACTGACGGAGCGTCAGGTTTCCGGTAAATCGCTGAAACGCCAATCGATTGTGGTATTACAAAGCGCCGGTAAAGGCTTCCGACAAAGGGTCGGAATAGTTTCGTATCCCAACTTTTCCATAACCCAGCAACGCAGCACACTGTTGACATTTCCGAACACAGTCTGAAACTCACGACAGAGCACGGGGGTTCCAAAGCGCAAAGCGAAAATTTCGTCCTACGACCCTGCGCTGTGTCATCTGACGAGAGTCTCGCGCGCGCGCGCGTGTGTGTGTGTGTAAGTGTGTATGTGCGCGTGCGTGCGTGTGTGTGTGTAACTACGCTCCAATTATACAAACCACCCAATTACAAAATTAATCCATTAAGCCCGGCGGGATTTAGAGGGTTAGGCTTGTGCGCGCAGCGCACAACTAAGTTTACGCATTCGGATCGGATCGCGCGAAAGTCAACGAGTTGTGCGAAGATCGGACGATTACGATTGCATTAGTTAATAAAACCGCGACTGCGAGAGCTAGGCTCAGAATTTCGGGATTGATTACCCCGACGATTCTCGATATGTAAAAGGGTGCAATCGATTGAATTACTCACGGGAAGTGAATATATCGCGTACGTTCGTGCTTCGCAATTCAATTTTAATTCTAATTCCGACGTGTACAACGTATATAAAGAGTGCCAATCTTTTTCTCTCATCGAATAAAACAATACGACAAATAATTAGAAATAATAACTAGAATATCGAAATTGACGCAAAATACACTTTCGACTCTCTAACGGATGAAAATAATGTTCACAGACTACGCTACATCAAATATATACTTTGTTATAAAAAAATCTTTTTCCACAAAGACGAATATTTTGAAAATTTTTCGTAAAATTTACACGCAAGTACGAGTTTTTTTTTCTAAATATCAACTAAATATTTTTCTGTGTACAATTCGTCCCGCTTTTTTAATAAGATACCGCTGACGTGAAAAAAAAAACCAAAATGTAAACATTCTGAAATTGATCACCGGTACATCACGCGCACTTTCCCCATTCGATATACACGTGGCGTCTGCACGTTTTGCCACGTTCGCGCATCCGTTGCGATGTACCTAACCCTCGACGTAAAGTGTGTGTGAAGGTGATCCGCGACGAGAATATCGTTTCGGCGGGGGATCTTCGATCCCGTGACGCGAAACAGTCACGTATCGCGTCGCGTTCTGAGCCGGTCTAAGTGCTCTTCAATTACGCGGCGACGCGCAGGCAATTATGAGCGTAATCCTTTAAGATTTACATGGAAGACACGCCGTGGCGCAGTAGGTTCTCGGGTTGTAGGAATCGGGTTGGCGTAGGACGTGACGGGGAGGGAGGGGAGCGCACTTCCGGCGCCGTGGAAACATGGCGTTCGCGGAAGTAGAGATTTCGCGAGGGATCTTACCGCGGATTTGCCCGTTAAGCCGCCTCGGATCGTGCTGTTACGGGCGCGATCTCATCTCTATTTCTATCTCTCTTATACTCTTTCCTCGGGCACTCTTCTCCTTCGCCCGAGAGAGATCTCGCCAAGAGAGAGAAAAAGAGAGCCACGTAACACCAATCTAAGTTTTGAAGTGTCTTTTTTCTCTCTCTCTCTCTCTTTTCCGTTTGCACCGCCTCCATTCCGTAATATCTCGCATTCGCACTTCACGACTTTCTTACGCCGTTTTCTCGCTGCAGTTTGACGTCCGCAGCGAGACATTACTCATTCGCGGAAGTGCGACGAGTTGCCAAACACAAGAGAGAGAGAGAAAGAAAGTGACTGTAAACAATGGAGAGAACGATACCGCTATTGTGTTGAAATGAGACGCGCACCTATCCGGCACGCGCGTGTAAATCTCGTATTAATTATGCGAATAAAGCGCGTACACATACAATCGCGTTCTAAGTAGGTGGCATCTCATTTGCACTTTTAAATCCTGCCTCACTTAATTCGCAATCATCATATGACGTGTCGTTACACACGAGTCGATGGAACGATTGTGTAAAATGAGGAAAAAAAAGATCCCCCGCGATTCTTTCGCAAGATCCATTCAGAAATTCTTCAAAAATTCGCCAAGTGTCTCGGTACTGTGCGAACGACTCGTGAAATATTCAGATTTTTTCTCCGTCGGGAGACGCCGAAGGACTCGAGGGTTAAACGTGCGCGCGCGCGAAATCGAGGCCGTTTCAATGAACACAGGGAAACAACGGGACACGGCAAACGCGAGGATGGCGCGGAGAGCGATCGAGCGCGTAATAAATTACCACAACGATCGGCGGGGAATATGAGGGTGGGGAGGGAGAACGCGCACTTTAATGCACCCGCGAGATCTCTCCGGTGTATCTATTGTGCAACAGCCAGTATAGGGAAATCGAAATGCGTCTGGTGGCCGTTTCCTCCCTCCCCATCCTCCGCGTCCCGCGCGCCAACCCTCTCACGCCGACCCTATGCTCGTGCTTTTTTCTCAACGGCCCCTGGATATTTTATTCAGCGGCACTCCGCTACTCTCGCGCGCCGTTTGATATTGCAGTCTCATTGCATAAAATCCAAGGTCCTTGCATAAAACAGCCCTCCGCGCCATCCCACCACCTCCTTCCACGCGCGCGAGCATCCCTCGGAACATCCCCCGGAACACGGAGACCTACGCTGCGACGAAGAACGGCGGGAAGAACGGAAAGATCCTCGCGATCGAAATCACGGAATTTTCTAAATGCAATTCCCGACGAGACGCGTCGGGGCGCTCATTAACGTCCCGAGTGCATTAGAGAAGTGCTTGAGAGAACAAGTCCACTCTGAGGAAATCCTCACTCTCGTGCAATTTCTTCAAATGATGTAACATACTTTGTTGTTAAAATCAAGTTGTCAAAATATTTTTTTCTTGTAAATCCTTTCCGCGCGAGTGTAATACTTTTTATCCACGGGTATAATTTTAATGCGCGTGTAGCGTGTACATTTATTGCGTATATTTCCGTATCGTATACCTACATTTTTCTCCTTTTCTACAGAGAGAGAGAGAAAGAGAAAAGACGTTTCTCACATTCTCTCATACATGGGAGAAAGAACATGCAGATACGAAACGAGAATATGTAATAAAATGTGCATATAAAATACACACACACACACACGCACGCGCATATCTTTAGAAAATGCAATTCAGTTATATTTCGCGATCGTATAATCGAATCGCAACGCGTATGGCTTTGGTCACGCCCAGTTAAGAGTTAACGCGTGTATACAATATCGCCGCGTACACTTTTCGGTGAATTTTTTTTTTCACCGGCGCCAATATACCGAGCGGAAATATGTGGCGTATGTGCGTGACCGTCCCGCGGGGGATAAAGCAAATTTTGAAAAATAGTTCACACACAATCCCCCTCTCGTCCCGTATACGCGTGCGCGAGCGTATAAACGAAATATCGGATGCGTTGCAATTGCGAGTGTTCTCGCAACGTATATTTCGCTGAGATTAATTTACAATACCGCATCTCGAATATTTGTTTAAATAAATACGAGAAAAGTATCCGTTGATATCCGAGATAACAACCGAAAAAAAAAAGAAAAAAAACTACAGATTATAACCTGCAGACCTACAAGATAATGGATTATGTTCGACGTTCTGTTCATCGCGAATATAATATAAACGCGGAGAAACGCAACAATGATCACCGCAAATTGATAATATCGACGATCGCAATATCGTATCGTAATAATAGAAAAGAGGGGAGGAGGGAGCGCAATAATTAATGATAATACATGTTGACGTTCACCCAATTAAATATGCTTTTTCTACCTAATTAATTACCACGCGCAATTGTGTATGTGTGTGTGTGTATATGTGCGTGTGCGCGCGCGCAGCACTGTGCAAATTTCTGCGTTGCATACAATTATAACGATGTAGAAATCGAGCCGCGTAATATGGTAACAACAGAAATTGCCGATCATATTCTTCAGCGAAATCTTTCCAATATATCTTTATGTCGTATCATCTCGAGCGTAGCAGCTCATCGCGCGGGAGTGCAGTGATAAAACACGTTATCTCTATAATAGCAAGATATACGATGTGTCTCTTCGTAGGAAAAATGTAGCGCGTAAAAATGAAAAAAAGTGAGGAAGAAGAAAGACAGAGAACTTTATATGCATGTACGCTGACTTTACCGCAAAAACTTGATTGATAAAAAAACTAATAATAATAACAAATAGCTTAATATCTCCCAATCATCAATCAATACTTAGATCTTGCAATTTTGATATCGCAAGTGCGTCCTGCAAGTCGTTCTATTTTCTTTCTCGTGTTAAAAAAAGGACCGTAATCTAAAAAAAAAAAAAAAGCATTCTACACAACGTTCCTACACAGCGATCGATCTTTTCGAAAAGTCGGCCGCAAAAATATTGCAAAAAGTCGCCTACACACTGCAATTGTCAATTTGGATTAGGATAGTCGTTCGGCGATGTATATGCTCGGGCGGAGATTACGAGATTCCGCAAGCACACACATCGAATTCGGAGCCTTGACACCGACCATAAACCGCGACACTCATCATCAGGGATCACAACCTTTAATCCGAATCGATCCTACGTCAATAGGCGTGCCAGACTATATATGGGCTCACACGAGTAACTTTTTTTTTTTTTTTTTTTTATGAATCTGGCCCGCGAATTAAATCGAAAGGATTAAAGTCCGACGAATTGAGTGTGTTCTCTCCCGACGAGGGATTCGATCTTTCGTTGCGCGGGACTATAACGGGACTTTGATAAATTAAATCCGTTTCACAATTCATCTGTTAATTAGCGATTTAAAGTCTGTCAAAATAAAGAATTTAATCCTTTTAAATCTCGATAATTTAATATTGCTCTAAATTATTATTTTTTTTTTTTTTTTTTTTTTTTTTTTTTTTT
>QVOA01022130.1:0-15147 GCA_014825685.1 Pseudomyrmex cubaensis
TATATATATATATATATATATATATATATATATATATACACACATATATATATATATGTAATATATATGTATATATATATATATGTGTGTGTGTGTGTGTGTGTGTGTGTGTATAGAACAAACGGGGGAAAATAAACAACGAAAACACGATCGTTGAAAATGCAATTCCTTTGCAGTCGCGCACGGACGGACAAGCCCCGATGAATTTAACGGAAAACTCGTACACGTGCGGCTCAATTGAGCGAATCTGTTTTAAAGTCGGGTCGAGAGACGCCCACACGTCAAAACGTAAAGCGTGGTAATATGCAAATATGCCGGCCTACGCTTTGCCACGCGTACCATTTGACGCGTTGCCTGCATGTTAATTATGCCCACACATATGGGACTTGCACACCGAATCATTTAAACGAATTCCCCTTTCTCCTCCCTTCCCCCCATTTATTGCCGGGAGAATGCAGATATATAAATACGCGCATAAAAGTTTAACTAAAATATCATTCGACATTATTTTGCGCGCAAACATTCCTTACATGTTTTTAAATTATCTGCAAAATGCCACCAGCTATACATTTATACTCACATGGAAAAACATTTGTGCACGTCAATCTGCCCGTGAGAGGCATAGCAATAATCTGTTTCGATATGTTACAATCGTAAATTTATATTTATTTTTGTCGAAGTTGCGCGAATGCTTGTCGAACTGTTGTCTCGTTAATGCGATAATTATTTTCCATCGAAATTCCATCCCGCGCGAAATCGCAACAAATTATTCGGAAGGAACAAAATATTTCAGCATGTATGGAAATACAATAATAATAAATCGCACGACATTCGTGCATTACGAGCATAATGCCGATTAAGGGGGTTAATATCGCGATACAGCGTATTGCGGAGATGCACTAACGGGCCGTGAGATAACGGGACTGTGAATATTTACCCGTTTGCTGGAACATGGTACACGTATATATAACTGTTGCGCTAATACAGATATCGTTTAAATTTCTCCGTTTCCGCGCTCACACTCGCGAAACTCGTTCGCGTAACATTAATTCGCCGTATTAACGTCATGGCCAAACGCGAGAGAGCACAAAGTGCCGGGCGCGCGTTTCGTCGCGACAACTGTTCCGGACACGGATGTTCTGTTCCGCGCGTTTTCGCGTGGGCACGACGATGATCGCGAAGCGATAATAATCACGGAAAGCGCAGCAGACACAGAGGTAAGAGAAGCGAGTGTTCAGCGCGCCGGAAAAAATTAATTTAAATGTCATTGTTAGTTCGCCGAGTTCACGTCACGGCACAAACGTTTCCTCTTCCATCAGCAACGCTCAAGAACTGCACGTTGTCATCGCGTAGAGCAGTAGTTTATATTTTCTGCTCCAGTTTAAACGAAAGAGAACGCTTGTGTTGACTTTAACGCCCATGAATGTCTGACGCAATATTTTTGCAACATAAATTTACAACTTTACATTTTTTTAATTACTAATTAAGTCTCTTCTGATTAGTAATTAATCGCTCGGTAGTTTCGATCGTTAATACAAAAAAGATTAATTTGAAGTTTACTCTGCTCGCGTACATGGCCGATATCTTTCCGTATATTAACATTTTTCCCCTCGGGAAACAATATTGTTTTAAATCGTGTGTGTTTTGCACGTAAGTGCGCAATAGATGTGTGCGGAGGAAGTAACAAATTTCTCCGTGCTATGTATTTAAAGATTAATAATGTCTCGCGCGCGCGAGGAAAAACCGATGGTTTCTTCCGGCACGGAGACTGAGCTTATTTATTAGATCTCGCCGTACGCGCGAAAAGACGCAAGATAAATGTGTCACCGCGCGGGCGCGCGCGCGAGAGAGAGAGAGTGTACAATAGTTTCCGGGAAAAACTTATCGCGGCAAAACATATATAATAGGGCAGGCGACAGGTTGATCGCGCCATCTTTCTTCATAATGCTCATCGATCCCGACGCGAAAGGAAGAACCGTGCCATTGTCTCACGAGTCGAGATTTTCGTCGTGCGCGAAACTTTCTTTTTTCGTACTTTCTCGAAAGAAAAAAAAAACAAAAAAAAGAAAAAAGAAAAAAAACGAGGCGCACGACGAGAAAGGGCGCTTTCTTTGTGCGCGCGACGGCGAGTCCCCGCAAAACTTTCCGTGATCTAACTTTTCGCGCGACAAGCGATCGTTATACCCTACTGGATCTTACTATTGTAAAATTCGCTATTGAATGTTCCCGCGCCATAAAGATAAACCCCTCCTCCCCTTTCTCTATCGGTACGCCACGCCGGATAATGGTTATAAATAGGCGGCCTGGCGTCCTTCCTTTTATACCCCGAATAAATAACGACATACACGATGATCGCTTTAATTTAAATTGCCTCGAGAGAATCATTTGCGCAAGAGCTCAAACTCATTAACAAGTTTTCATTCATGGGAGCTGTTTCGTAAAAACAAAGAAACTATAGCGACACAAACGAGACTAAATTATTAAATTACATAATATCGTAAAGAATGAGAAAAGATGAAGTGTGTGTGTGTTTTTTTTTATACACATAAAAGTCGATAAAAGCACGTAATAATTTTATGAAGAGCGCGTGATTCACGGCTAAGTTACAACAGCGTCAGCTGTTATATGGCTTCAGAAATATGGCTTTCATTAAGCTCAATGTATAGAAGTTACAAAAGTTTCGCGAGTTAACTGCGATTCGAGATTATTAGAACGTACGTTATTTTTTTGTTTGTTTTTTTTTCTTTTTTTGATAAAATTTAATTTGATATAATTTATCTCACGTGTCTCGGTTATTTTCTCGGTATCAAAAACATCGGGAAGGGGATTGATATACGGACATAGAAAATCATCTGTGAGAAGTACCAGAGAAACGGCGAAAGGAAAAAAAAAACGTTTCTTTTTTGCTCGACGAGAACAGTCAGGACGGCGGTTGAGCGGCAATGTGACACATGCGGAAAACTGGAGTGGACATTCCTCTGAGATTACCATCGCGTACACTGCAAAATGATATGCAAATGGAAGAACTTGCGCAGCACACGGCGTCCCAACGGAAAAATGCATTTCATGCATTTCTAATAATAAAAATATAGAGCACATTAATTATTTAAATAAAATCTCGGTGAAATTGTTACAGTTATAAATATTTCATGAGCGGGACACGCTGCTGGCGCGAGGATGAATTTGCGTCGTTGCGAGTTGTAACATTTTTACAACCGCGATCTGTGTCAGCCGATCCGACCGATAAAACGCACATATATTGTTCCGTGTAATTCTTTTCGCTTGAAAGCCATCGAAAGCGGCTGCGAATTCACTTCGGTTAATGCGATGTTAGGGAACGTATGTCGGTTGATCAAGATGGGGGAAGTTTCTACCACCGAGAGTGAGAAGCACTCTTGGGAGGTAGTGTCCGGGAAGAGAGTGCGATGAAAACAAGTGGCTGAGAAAAATCAAGAGAGCAGTTCGACAAGCCGAGAGGAGGGTTGGTTCGGCAATAAAACGCTAGCGGAAGATCGTGGAGTAAAGGCACTCTCTTGAGATTGTGCCAGTGCACATGCCCCGGTGATATTCACCGAAAGAGGAAGAGGGTGAAATAAAGACTTGTCGGTATCTTGGCATTCGCGAAGAGATTGCAAAATACATACTGATTTAATTGATTTCTTTGTCGCTACCGCCGCTGCATTACCGCTTACAAGACAATAAAAGTTCAGAAATGTTTTAAGAGAGAGTAAAAAAATGTTTACATATATCAGTTAAAGCTACTTACGATATAAGAGAATTTGTGTAAATTTTCATTACTCTGTAAACTATAAAATACATGTAAAAAAACCTAAAAAATATATAAATGTTTTTCTCTCTATCGTGAATTTTGTTCTCAATTTCATCATGTCGTGAAAAAATATGTTAACGCGCGCAATAATTTTCTGCGAGACAATTTAAAGTATCGCGCGAGAACGCTTTAAATGTAGGTATATATATATCTGTCAGAGAAGACGGTATTCTATGGTAAGGTTCGCTGAAACATTTGACCGCAAAGGAGGATTTAATGAGCTGCGACCGTTCTCTCTGGCGAAGTGCAATCGCTGCGCGCGGGTAAATACTGGCGGCTTTAACCAAGTCAAAGACGATTGTTTTGCTGCAATACACGCGTGAAGTATCGTAACCTGCCGCACAAGTGGAACATGTTGGTAAATGCGCGATGCGCAATCGAGATAAATCTGTGGCTTGGTATTAACGTTCTATCCTGTTTAAGTGCGCAATTTCGCGGTGGATACAACCGCGCGCGCGGCGTTAAGGGAGCGTGCAATAAATAAGAGAAAATTATTTTCAATATTCGATCACACGGACCACACCACACATGCACAATGCGCGTTATTTGCATTGCAAATTTCCATTTTCGCTGCAATTTAAACTCCATTTTGTATTGTGGAAAAAGACAAATTTCGAAATATCGTTATTATCCCCGCTTGTCATATATATAATTGCAGAATTTGGCATAATTTTGCCGTTCGAGAGCCGCGGCGGCAAACACATACGCGACGCGTGTATTAAACTCTTCAGTTTGGCACGGCATGAAGAGATTGCAGGATTAACAAGCGGGATTGTGCTCCCTTATATGCAGAACAAATTTAGAACAGTTCGATAGTTTGACAAGAGTTCGAGTTTGTTTCCTATTTTTTAACCGCAAAAATTTAATTGGAGAGCACTATTGTGATCGCGGAGGATTCTTGGAAGTTCAGCTTAAGTTTATTTCGTTAATTATTAGAGTACCTACAAGTTAAATTGAAACTCTGCAAAAGACGGGACGATGTAATTTAAATTCGCGAGAAACTCGGTGTAGTTTCGACTCGTTTTATTTCGCTTAATTAATCATTAAACACGTAATAACAATATTAAAAGTATCTAAATGTAAATTTTTCCGCATACGGAAAAAAGTGTCGCAATACAATTACGCAACGTGTATTCAAAAGAAACGTGGAACCTCAGGCCGTGTAGAGCCCCTTTTCTCCCCGTATTCACATTGGCACGATAAGAAGAGATAATCGCGACGCGAGTGATAAACGAGCGTTCGTTTCCATTAAATATAGAGATCATTCAGCGGGGCTTTGGGCGGAAAAGCGGTTCTCCAGAGACAAGCCGGCAATTCCTCCCCCGAGATTTCCCGGCTCGATTTGGGAGATTATCATACAGGCTAGGCGGTTATTTATGCGGAACAAACGATGGTCTATGCGACGGACATTGCTGGGCCGGCTCTCTGATTGAAATGCGCCCGGTAATTTCCGGTTATTTGGCGCATACAGTTATGCTCGCGACGCAATGCATTAGGCAACCGCCATGACGCCGGCAACGTTTGATACGGCGCGGAATGCGCTAGTTTCCACCATGGTCCATTTCCATCCGCCGCGTCCCGTATATCGACGTCGATCAACGTCGACGGAACCGTACGGAGGCTTACAGAGAGCGATTACAGAGAGAAAGAGAAAGAGAGAGAGAGAGAGACGGAAGGCTATCGCGCGGGGCTTTTAATCGATCCGAAGAGAGTACATCGGACTGCAAAAATAATCGTTTCGCGTTGTAATGCAATTCGGATTTATCTGTAAAACGTACATACTCATAATTGGAGTGGTTGAGTACTAATTAAAGATTTTTTTATATAAAATATTGCCTTTGCATACGTTTTATCTGTATTATACCTTTGTAGTTGTGCGATGGCCATTTTATGGTACGATATATCTCCGCGACTATATATTTCACGAATTTTACAAAATTCTCGTCCCCCATATTCTCTCTGAATAAATATAATTTTGCGTTTCTGTAACGCGGGACATTTAATTAAAGTTGCGCAGAACGTAATGCTCCATCCTCTTATCGGAGAATTACTTACATTAATGAGATCCAGTTTCTCGTCGTCCAATCTGCAACAGAAAGCGAAAAATGGCTCATTAAACGGAAGGTAACAATTTCAACGTCGCCATCGCGCCGGCGCTGACCGACGTTGAGAAATGCCGCGCGCGGAAATGAACTGTAATAACATCAGAGAACTCGACAATGTACGAGGCGACTCGCCGACGACAGAAAACTGCGTTTTCTACGCGCGCGTGTGTGTTTGCGCGCCGCGGGCCTGACCAGTTTCAAAAGTTCACGTTAAACCGTGGCCAAAACTAATTTTCTAACTAATTTCCGAAATAGGAATCGCAAACGAGAAACCGCTCCCGCGGATGACCGGATACCGTTACATTCGCAACACGTAATGTGAAGAAGTTTCAAATAAAATCGCTATTTTATATACGCGCGCGCGCGCTCGCGCATATTATTTTCCGATACGTTTCCGATACGATATAAATTATATCGGAAAATAATCCCGCACAACAAAATATAGGATTGTTTTGACAAATTTCATATATTATAATTAATAATAATTCAAATAATTTCTATCGTTTCTCATATTTACATTATATTTACCCCTCCGCTGAGATGCTTATATAAAATTGCAGCGGTAAATTACCTCGCCGTCGTCTGAAGGAAAGTTTGTTTTTTTTTCTTTTTGCTCGTTCACACATTAAACATAGTCGATCGAAGTTCGACCCCTTCTTCTTTCCCCTTTTAATCAAGACGGACAACGAGTGAAAGCAAAGTATATACGCTTCGGAACGAAGCCCCTCCTTAATCAACTAATACCTCGATTAACATTTTAATTACTTGCCGCGCGCGAGGCGAAAGTTTGAGCAAGCCGCCGCCCTAAGCTTCGGCGAGGAAAGAAGATTAGAGTCTCGTTAGGGTGTGCGAGCGACTTCCTCGCTCTGCTGCTATACATTATACACTTGCGATTCATCCTCGGGACTAATTTGCTCTCAGCGGCCTGATACGCGCGTTGAAGAAAATTATTCGTCGCCGGCGTCTGTCTTCCGCGCAAAACGCGCGGCGGAGTGTCAGACATTCTCGCGAACAAAGCGCAAAGGACTTTAATCTCGGCGAGGAACAAAAAGACACGGTGTGTGTCTGTGTGTACGACTGTGTATGCGATTTCGCGGCAAGTACTTTCGCGACTTGCGCTTTGTGCGGGACGAACGTCACAGGTTGACGAGCAAAGCCGTCAGTTTTCCACAGCGCGCGTTTCGCGGACCCGAAATTTTCGGCGATTAGAAATGTTGTGAGCTCTTCTTTGCCAACTGACTCGCCAGTTCCCGTGCACAAAGGAATTGCGTCGCGATGCGCGGAGATTAATAACAGAGATTAAAAACTACCCCCGGCCACAGTTTCATTCCACAGTTTTAATCTTTAACATTCTATCGGATTTCGGAGTATTGCGCTTTTTTTTCTCGTGAAAAATGGAATTTCCGTTAAAAGGGAAGTTTCGGCGACGCGACGCAACGCCTTGCTCGCTCGCGCGCCGAGTCATATATCATCGAGCAAGATGCCGGGGACAATGAGATTGCGGCCTGCCATAATGAACGCGGCGCATTAAAAAATTATTATGCAAAAGCAGATTAACCTACTTCTCTCACCCGGCAAAGTACAATTTGCGCGCGCCGGCTTGCTTAATTGTCCTTTTCAGCGCGTGAAAATTTATGGCAGGTCGCATTCGAAGATTAGATGCAGTCTTTAAAGAAAAAACTTCTCCTCACAAACGGTAAAATAATTAGAATTCTAATTACTAAAATTAAGTAAAAAAAACAAAAAACAAAAAAAAAACAAAAAAAAACAAAAAAACAGCGCTCACGCAATAACGTTTACACCGGAAGTTCGACGAATATCCGCTCTTCAATCGAAATGATAAAACACGCGAACGCAACAATAAAAGTTTCGCGACGCGCTCTCGCGATGGAAAATTTTATTGCTAATGTAATCGCGTAGTGTAGTTTCGCAACAAGTTCGTTTTTAATCATAGGAAACGCGTCCCGCGCCGTTGGAACTACAGAAGTGAGATTAAAACGGCAATATATAACGTCGCGGAGTGTCGCTGATAAAAAAGAAAAGAAAAAAAAAGGAGCCCGAGATTTATCCGTATTACTCTGCCCGACGAGTGCAATGTGACTCGCGTCGTCTCGCTCGCGCCAAGTGTCTCCCCGCGTCTCCTTTGCTCTTGACTTTTTCGCCAAAGAGTCTTTCTCTCTGACCGTTCACCCTTTCCTCTGTGTGTTTGAGAGCGAGGCGCCGCACGCCCGCCCTTCTTCGCTTCGAGCTTGTTGAACTTTTTGTTTGAAGCGCGCGTTGTGTGCCCGTCTCCCGTACACGTGAGAGAATGCGCGCGCGCGTTACACTCTTGGCGCCGTTTTCATTTCGCCCGAGTGCGCAATTTGCAGTTTTGCTCGCAGGCGATTAAGATGCTTAATCTGAACGCGAGCGAGCAGCCTACTCCTTCCAGGTCTCCTTCGGTCTTTTTCTCGCACCGGATGCGCTTCTACCTAATCGGACTCGCGCCCCATCCTCCTCCATTACTTCTCGTCCGCCCTTGTTTCATCAAACCTTCTCGGTTTCCGTTCCGCGGGTTTTATTCGCTGCATCGCGTCGCGCTCCTTCATTTTCTTTCTTCTTTAACTTTTTCCCCCTCTTTCATTTACGATATCACTTTCCGTTCGGTTTTAGTATTTCCTATCTCTCTTCTTTCATCTCTCCTTTTTTTTTCAAGCTCTCTTTTTTTCTCAAATTGTTTGAAAATTTTTACGATACTTTTACGCGACCTGCCCGGCAGCGAATAAAAGATTAATCAGTTAACAACGTGTTAAAATATTTAAAACAGAGATATCTACTTCGAAATTGATTTCCGCACTCGGGGAGCGTCGTCTAACGACAAATTTAGAGTTGGAATGAAGATTAATGTTACCATTTACCTTCGTTCCTCTGTATAATCGCGATTCGCTCATATCGCACATCTTCCGGCGCGGCGATAACTCGGATAACTTTGCGCAGAGAGACGAAAGGAAAAAAAAAAAAAAAGAAAAAACAAAAACGTAGACAAATATACTTGATTTAGCGGAGTACTCGGCGAAGTTGCCGTAGCAAAATCAAACGAGACACCGCGCTCTCGCGCGGTTTAGCGCCGCGCGGAACAGCGTGTTGATTTAGGACGGTAAGTTATGATCTCCCGAGTACCTACTGCAGCACCCGTGTAGTAATATCCCGCGGAATATGGAGGCGCCAGATAAATTTCAGTAGCAATTAGCGGCCGCCGCGATAAAATCCATAATGTCGCACCGTAGTCGTCGCGGAGTTGCGCGCAACGCGCGCCCGTGTGCTAATTGAGTGCGAATCTGGCCGGCATATCCGCGCGATACTTGGACCGGAATTTTGAGTAAGCTTTTTTTTTATTAATCATTCACTTCACGTAAGCAACGCGCTCGACCAGCACCATCCAATCAAATCAATTGCGACGATTTACGGAAAGTGAAATTTTACGCGCTCGACACAACAGCTTTTTAATTTGTTTTTTGCGACAACTGTGTGTTTACATTAAAAGTTTGCAATCGTTTTAAAAGATGGCCGAAATATGTGATGCAATAAAAATTGGAGCTACGAGAAAAATAAAACGTTCGAGTGTTTACGTTCTATACATGTATGTTCGTTATAAGAGCGGAAAACTGCTTCGAACGGCGGAATTTTTGTTAAAACGGTTATGTTGAAGGACCGCGCGATTGCGACGATTCTTGGGCCGCTTCAACTTTTTTATTCGGTTAAATTTCCCGGATATCCCACGCGACCAATTCCAGGTTTTAACGAGGGGGCAAAAAAGTGTAACGTCGTGCAACTTGGATAGCGTTTCTCGTTGCGGTTGAAGTCACGTAGATATCGCGAAATCGTATTATTCTCGGTCTTATCACTTGACCACCTCGTAATAGGATACGGAAACCGCGAGCCGTGTACGTGCACTCGCTACATTAACGAAATCAGTCATCATTCGTGGCGCAGAACACCGAAATCTGACCGCGGTGCTAATGTCCTGCAAATTGCAGACCGCGTTACGGCGCTGGATTATTGATGACGCGGAATAGCTACGACTACTATGCGTCTCTATTATCTTTACGATCTGCAAATGGGAGCGGCGCTCGTTCGTTCCCTTGGATAAATATGGCCGCGCGATTGTTTCAAGCTTAACGCGTTCACCGATCCGAAATATCGCCTGAATTTGCCATTTGGCGCGAGGAATGCAAGGCGAAACGCCGTCTGGCAATTAGCGAGAGTCAGATATAAGTTATCGAAACTAATTTGCAACGAGCGCGCGACATCCACAAATTGTTATACGAGCACGAATTTATGTTTTCGTATTTTTGTACTTTTTTTTTTATCGTATTGTGCGCTGCGAAAAAGTTTCCACGATCGCTATACTTTCTCATGCTCATGTTCGTCTGTAAGAGAGAAAACGACTTTTCGGGAGAATAAAAATTCACGCCGCTACTAAAAGAGCGTTTTTGTCGTGTAATCGCGCGTCCGGCCTCGCGTAAATCCAGATCCGCTGAATTTGCGTCGCTATCCTCGGCGTAAAATCCCGTTTTGAACGTTCTCATTTCGTCTGGGAGGCAACATAAGCTTCTCGCTCCGCGATAAAAGTAGCAGTCGGTCGGCGTGTCGCGACAAAAGAGAAACACGGAGAGAGCGCGCGAGAGACGACGTGCCGTCACGCCTAAAGTTTTTCATTAGAATGCAAGGAAGGTGCGTAAAACGCAATATAAGAGGGGCTAAACGACAGTCACATCTCGCCCGTCTCTTCAAAGGCGCTTGAGAGCGCGTGCACGAGTGGTAAGATTTTTTGAGCGAGTAAAGCGTCGCCGTTGTCTATACCCATTGCCGTTAACCATCGCGGCGTTTCCACTTTCAGACCGCCTATTGTCCCGTAAAACAAACCACGTAGAGAGCGAAGCAGTCTTTTACGCGAGATAAAGTATCTTATAAAAATAGCAGGAAAACAACAACAGCGATATAAGAAACAGAAAAATCGTGACGTCATAGAAAGAGAGAGAGAAAGAGAAAGAATTTTCACGCCGTAACATTAAAAGTCGTTTAAAATTAAAAGAGTAATTTTTTAAAATTAAATACAGAATATACTTGTTCGATTTTAGAGAGTTGATTTAACCACTGATAAAAATCGGCGGTAACGAAGTCTAAATAAACACTATCTATACAAGAGAAATAGTTACTCTCTCCGCGAGAGAAATATATACATATATGTAATCTCGCTTGATAGAAAATGTCGCGGCGGCGGCGGCGGCGGCGGCGGCGGCGGCGGCGGCGGCTGCGCATACTTTGTGCAAACAGAGCATCTCAAATTGCGTTTCCTGCCAAGTTCCAAGTACGTGCATATATATATATACGCGAAGAGACAGCATATATAACGCGCGGTTGTCGCCAGACCGCGCGAGCAAGAACATCCGCGGGCAAGAATTTACATACTTGGCGACGTATGCGCGCGTAATTTGCATTTATGTAAGTGCATAATTCGTTATGAAACGCGAACACAATGACTATTAGCTTCCAAGATTAGTCCGCGACGAGCGACGATTCGCGGCGCGCTTGGAGATTCTATTGTTCGCAAGTGACTATTAGATTCAAGAGCACCATTCGGGGTCTTTATTCGTATTAACTCGAGGGGGGAAGAAGTCGAATTGTATGTTACCGCGCGACGTCGCGTTCGAATAATGCGGGATTTTCGTCATTCTGAGGGTTGCCGAGAGTTACCTCGCACGTACGCAATTAAGCAATCGGAGGAAAAGAGAAGCAAAGAGAAAGATCATATGTCTTTCAACAAATTGTGTCAACAGAGTATAATTGTGCCAACAGATTATAATTTTTTACATATTAATTTTATATATTATTTTTATATTAAAATAAATTTTTTATCTTATAATAAAAAGCGGAGATTTTGCGGTTTTTTTAAAAAGAGATTTATAAAATTTAGAAAAATAAAAGATACAGAATTTTTCATTTAAAAGTTACTTTCCGTTTAAACTTAAGTAGAAAAAGTTGTGTTAAAAACCGCGACGGCGATCTCTTCAAGATCACTCACACGTTCGTCATCAGTCATCCTCGGTTTGAAGAGATTAACGACGCGGATTGTCGCTCACGGCCGTGTTCCACATTTCACGACGACACTTGACGCGCATAAAGATCGCCGAGAGGGAACTCAATGCCGCAACGGCTCCGGCACGCGAAACGAAATCGTTCCTCGCGCTCGTTCCGCCGACTCGTAAACGCGCGAGCGCCTTAAACGCTTTGCCGCGTTATTACCATCTTGTTTTCACGCGAGAACACGTGGACGCGTCATCTAACCTTTTACGCCGCGGAAAAAACGTGACACCGCGAAGAAAAAGTCATTTCGTCCCGTGTATTACGGCCGCTTCGCGAAGAATCGCTTCGGCAATCATGTCGTCGCGAAATAAACAGCAAGTTAAACGAGATTTTCACCGTTGAAAAAGTAATACCGGACATACTGGCATTATACGTTAAGCCGGAACGATTACGTATTCGTCGGACGATCGAGGGCGCGTTCGATATCAAGACTTTTAATCGGCCTCATTAAGCCAGCAAGTCCGCCCGAAGCGTTACGGAGAATTTGTCGACGACGATGACGAGCGTTGCGCACGACGGCCCATAAAAAATTCATGAGCGCAGTAATTTACTTCCTTCATCGCGAGGGCCGGCCCTTGATCTTCCGCTCTTACATTTTCCACGGAGAGTAAAGCTCTCTCCAACGTTCTCAGATCGGCGCGCTACGCTTTGGCCTCGGCGGAGATTTAGCGTCGCGATATGATGACGGCCGCTTTCTGAGGACAGCTTAAGGAATCGGCAATGCTCGGGGACGGGTTATACGTCGAGCGAAACGTCGTTTACCCGATACGGCGACCATTCGTCATGGCAACGATAACGAAAACTATTTTCCACCATCCATTACCGAGATCGCTTAAGCCGCATCGCTCAGTCGCGCGCGCTCGCCCTCTGTTGCTCGCCGAAGGGGTTGCTCTTTTTCCATTAAAAAAAAAAAAAAAAAGGAACTTGTCCGCTAAAGGATTTCTTTCTCGCACAAACCGACCGCCATAATGACGGCGGTTTCTTCAAAGTTTCTTTTATTGCGCGACTGTGCGGTATTTTCGCTCGTGGCGAATCGACTTTACGAAATCACGAACCTCATTTGCTGCTCGTATTAGAGCGCGGCTCCTTGATTGCACCCGCTACTGGCTCCGTCACAGAGTATCGTTCGACAGACACGAGACAAGAATATCGGCGAGCGCTGAATAAATTTCACGCCCGCAACAATTGAAAACTATCCGGAAACGGTTCGCCAGTATATTAATATGCATAACTGATATATTCGAGTATGTATTTCGAGCGAATTGCGTTAAAAGAAAAACGGCAGAGAAAATTAGACGTGCAAAAAAATTGCAATTCAGTAGTCAGAGTCAGTTTCGAACGGTCTGATCGTTGCATAACAAGACGCGCGGTCCTCTTTTTTACTGTAATCTTACTTTTTTCACTGTAATTTATTTTAAACAAATTACAGTTTTTAAAACGCCATTATCTACACAAAATAACAGACACATTGATACTGCGCTTGTAATTTCTCTTTATTTGCCAAAAATAAAACAAAATTGACTTTACTCGGCAACGTGTGTGTAATCGAGAGGAAGGCTCGCGTAATATATATATACACGTATAAAATTACAAGTAATTTAATGGCACGTAATTTTCTGTGAAGCGATGTAATACAGCTATAAAAACAGGGTTGTAAAAAAACAAGCCTCGCTCAACGATATCGCCGCGTTCAACTTTATTTATTCATAGATTGCAGGTACTCCGCTCGTAGAAGTGCATTTGTCGCGGTCTCGAGATACCAATTCGATCGGCGTAGTGCCTTGTAATTACCGCTTATCACACGACGTATATGCGGGAGGAAAGTGTAGAACAGCGGTTGTCAAAGCGGTGTTTTTCAGTTTCTGATTTCTTCCACCGGTGTCGTACCATCTCGAACACGCGGCGTGAAAACCGCTGATACTTCGTAGAAAAAAATATTTCGCTCACGCGGAACTACCCGCGAACGAGTATCAAATTGTCACAAATGAATAACCATGTATATTAGCGCAAATAGAAAGAGAAAGAGAGAGAGAGAAACGGAAAGCGAGCCAGCAAAAGAGGAAAGAAACGACCAGAGAGAGAGACCAGAAAGAGAGAAAAAGACAAGAGAATGGCATCGACGGTATGGAAAGTCAGCGAGTAATTTAATAACGCCCGAAGCAAAGAGAACGGCGCGACCTTAACGACAAACTTTTCCACCCGTTTAAACACGATAATAACGAGAGTGATCTCGCGCCAGCGCAGTCGTAACGCCGATAACCACGACGATATGGTAACTACTTCCGGTGCTTTCGCGAAACGATTCCGGATAGTCTGCAGTGTCGCGGTACAGAGATCTCGTAAAATACGCGCGCGCACACATACACACACACATACGCATAAACGACACGAGTCGAAACGACAGGTAAATTCGCGATATCGCTTCTCCGATATTTGACGTGAAACGTTTCGCGTGCTTTGTAGCGCTGCGAAATGTCTTTCTTGCGCGTGCACTTTGACATATTGATTGGTTCCACCGTAAACGATGGATATCGTTGCCGTGACTCGGTACGTCTGCAGTGCGCCGGTGGTTTAAAATTTAATGTCACCTCTTCTTCCTTCTCATTTTTGAGAGATTTCACATCAAAATTGAAAGTACATAAAAACAGAAGAAAATACTATTACAAATCGACTCTATTTTATTTCTAACAGATATCAACACATTGTATATTAACGTGCGCTACTTTATATCACACGTCAATCATATTTACTAAACTGTAAACTATCAAGCAATATACGGTACGAAAAATACACCGAGCGTAGCGCCCTTCGTCTAATTGTGTGGTAAGACAAACAAGTAGCACAAACTGCAGTGGTCAGACCGATGGCGTCGCGCGAGGCTACTCCATCGTCGACTCTCACTACTGAAACAGCGAATTTCAAACTTCGCACGCTGTAATTAATGAACAGTACCTCTCAATTATGTTACAATTATTATTAATTAATAAATACGCGAAATTCATCCTGATTAATAGTTGTAAACAAACAACAATACAAAGATTGACTGATTATAATGACGATATTTCTATATATATATATATATATATA